>PVJH01025271.1:0-31772 GCA_004026705.1 Nesogale talazaci
TTGTTGCCATCATCATTCTCAAAATATTTGCTTTCTACTTAAGCACTTGGTATTAACTTCTCATTTTCCCCTCTCTCCCCATTGCCCCCTCCTTCATGATCCCTTGATAATTTATAAATTATTATTTTATCATCTCATACACATGTCTCCTTTCACTCACTTCTCTGTTGTCCGTACTCCAGGGAGGAGGTTATATGTAGATCCTTATAATCAGTTCCCTCTTTTCACTTATTTTATTTCACTTATTTTCACTTATTGGTAAAGTCTTTTTGTAGTAAATTTTTGAGATCATGTTTATTTATTTTATCTTTTGGTAATTTGCTGTTGAAAGTGATACTTGACTGTATTATCATGGCTTGTTCTTATAAGAATCATATGGCTTGGGCTGAGCCCCGGTGGGGTAGTGGTTGTGCATGGGACTGTGGCCCACTGGGGTGGAGGTTCAATTCTAGCTCCACGGAGCAAAGGCTGGGCCTCCTACTCCCACCACCTGAGGGCAGTGATGCCCCCCCCCAAAAAAAGAATCATGTGGCTTCTTTTTGCATTTTTATATCCTTTACCCATTTTGAAGTTGCTTTTAAGTATCATGTGAATCATGGATTTTATTTCATTTTTCTGCATATAGGAATCCAAGCTTCCCAGCATCATTTGTTGAAGAAACTCTTCTTTCCCATCAAATGGTCAAAAATCATTTGATCATTGATGTGTAGATTTGTTTCTGGACTCTATTCTATTCCAAGGAACCCTGGTGGCATAGTGGTTATGTATTGGGTTTCTAACTTCAATGTCAGCAATTCAAAACCACCCACTGCTTCTCATAGAAAGACCAGGATTTCTCCTCCCTTCAGAGTTACAGTCTCAGAAATCCACAGGGGCAGTTCTACACTGTCCTGTAGAGTGACTATAAATTGGAATTGACTGGATGGCAGTGAGTTTGGTTTTAGCTTTGCATTCTACTCCACCAGTTAGTGTGTCTATATATTTTTGTTGGTGTGTGTGTGTGTGTGTGTGTGTGTGTGTGTGTGTGTATTGTCATAGCAGTGGCAGGCTGTTTTTCTTACTGTTGCTCTGTAATATGTATTAGATCTGGAAGTAGGAGTCTGTCTCCTTTGTTCTCTTTCAACACCACGTTAGCTATTTTCAACCTGTGGCCATTCTATATAAGTAAGTTTGATTCCAGGTACCCTAGGCCAATAGTTATCTAATTGATTCATTCAAAATTATTGTTTATCCTTAATAAGAAAATACATTTAAGGGGCTGAGCCCCGGTGGCGTAGTGGTTGTGCGCGGGACTGCGGCCCACTGGGACGGAGGTTCAATTCCAGCAGTGGGGCTGGGCCTCCTACTCCCACCACCAGAGAGCAGTGATGCCCCCCCCAAAAAAAAAGTTAAAAAAAAAAAAGAAAATATGTTTATCAACACAGGAACATTATTAATACAAGTATTATCAAATGATGTGTTAGTCCGGGTAGACTAGAGGAACAAATTCAAGGACACGCATATGGATATAAGGAAAAGGTTTATATACAAGAGGAACAGGACACTGAGCCCAGTCCAGTTCAAAGTCATAAGTCCGATATTAACCCATAAGCCCGAAATCAATCTATAAAGTCTCCTTCCGCATCACGAAGTCACAGGTCAGTGGATGCAGAATCCCGGCGCTGGCAGGGGTCTCCACATGGCTCCTCATTTCCAGGGTTCAGGGTCCATCAACAGCAGAAGAGACTCATCGCTGGCAGAGGTCTCCATGTAGCTGCCCCAGCTTCAGAGGTCTGGCTCCATCAGGGCAAAGCCTTGTGGTCTCTCTGCCAGCTCCTCCAGCTTCTCAGACGCTGCCAGCTAGTCTTGTCTGTGATTCATCGTCTCTCACACTAACTCCCAACCATTGGGGAAGATAGCTTCTCATCTTCATGGGAAATATCGCGAGATTTCCCAGAAGTCTCAGGAAAAAGCCATGCCCACATAGAGGTCTCATTGGCTACTCAATGACTCTCTCCAGATTAACAGGCTAGACTCCACCCCTACATTTCAAGCTTAAAATTAACATAAGCACATGACTACCACAAATGAGAAGGAAGTGTTACTTTATGAAATGACAGATTCTTTTAATTAGGAAACATATGAAACCAAGGGAACCCTCGTGGCACAGTGTTTCAAGTGTGCAAGTGCTAACTGGCAGGTGAGGAGTTTGAACCCAGCAGCCACTCAGTGGGAGAAGGCACAGGCAGGCTGCTTCTCTAAGTAAAGAGGACAGCTTTGGAAACCCAGCCCGAGGGAGCAGTGCCACCCTCACCTGCCTGTCGGGGCTCCCTGAGATGGAATGGACTCAATGGCCGGGTTGGGGCTGAGCTGATGAACTCAAGCTTCTGACAACTGATGTGCATTTTGCAATGTGGACACTCTTTTAGGAGGACTTATTTGAAGAGCTTCACGGGACCGTTGCCTTTAAGGATTTCATTCTAAGGAGGGGCTACCGGATGCCTAGGGTGAGTCAGGGGGCATGGGGGAGCGGCCTGCTGGAGGGGTCTGCAGTCACAGTGGTTGGAAGGGTTGAGCACTCTGACAAAATCAGAACACGGCTCTTGCAAACACACACAACAAAAGACTCCAAGGCAAAAGGGTGTGCTTACTTCCAAACAAGGATCCCTTCGGGGTGGTCTTCCCCTTTTGATTCTGCCTCCTGCTTCAGATGTTGTCCAAAGTGCTGTCTCCAGGCCAAAGCTTGGGTTTGGCCTTAGTGGGACCAAAGTAAAAGGGCCAGGAGAGGTCTCCGTGTGTCTTGCACACTCTGTTACTGAACCACTCAATTCTTGAGGGAGTATTTAAAGCTCCTTGGCCTCCTTGTCTAAAGCTGAATCTGTGGTGTGGGTCAGGGCAGTACGGAGTTGGGACTTGCAATTTTGTCATACTACAAGCAATCTCTGATCCGGCCTTCTGTAGGACATTCCAGTGTCTTCTCTCTCTGCTCCCTTTCCCTTGTGTGGTCTGATTTCCCCTTTACAAGCCGCCCCAGCGCACTGCCAGGGTGCAGTGGAAGGTTGGCAATTGGACTACTTAGCAGGCGCATCTGCGGCCTCGTCAAAGTACATGTTGTGTGTCTACGCACACATTTGCCTGTAGGGGGAGGCACAGCCCAGACAGGCGGCTGGTCAAACAGTCTGAGAACTCGGATTGCTTTTGTAGGGAGAACGAAGCCTGGCTTCTACTTACTGACACGTAGGAACACCCACCATGTTCACATGCAGACTGGTTTCAAAATTAAGCCAGATCATATGCAAGCACGCATAGCAGTGAAAACAGGGTTAACAGGTTTTTATATAGAGTAGGGTGGATAGCTGGGGATGGACAACAGAAGAGTGGATGAAGGGAGCTTTCAAACATGATAAAGCAATAATAACATAAATTATCATGGGTTCATGAGGGGCGAGGGGGCGGGGAGGGGGAAAATCAGCTGATACCAAGGACTGAAGTAGAAAGCAAGTGTTTTGAGACTGTGATGGCAATCAATGAACAAATGTGCTTGACATTATGGATGGATGTATGGATTGTGATGAAAGTTGTACGAGCCCCCAATAAATGACCTGAAAAAAGAGAATAGGGTGGATATGCTTATGATATATTTCTAACTGCCCAATCTATATACAAGAGTCCCATAAGTATATTTATATGTATAATGCAAGAAAACATGTCTAAACAAGATGTTTACATAGCTAGTTTTCGTTCTTGCTTCAGCACATATACATAACTAGTTTTCTTAATTTTCCATGACAATATATGCCTATCTAAATTAGAAAGTCTTGCTCCTAGGGTACCAGTTCTCACGCCCAGGATTACACCACACAAAAACATGTTTAAACTTGCATCCTTCATCAGTGATGACTGCAGACAAGTTCTTTCAGGAATGCACTTGTCTTCCTCTCCTACCCAAACTCAACCTGACCCTGTTGGTTTCATCCACTCCATTGATGAACATGTGACTCAACTTTGGACAAAGGGAAGCATGTCTGACACCCTGGCTATCTTCTTCTCATCTGCATAACCTGAGGAGAAGTGAGCCCCTGGTTGCAGCTGAGTCCTCTGAGGTCACCCCCAAACCAAACCCTCTGCCTTTAGGTCCATTCTGACCCTTAGCGACCCTATGAAGGCTTTCCAAGATCGGAAACCTATCTGGGAGCAGAAAGCTTCATCTTTTTCCTTAGGAGCAGCTGGTGGGTTTGAATTAACAGCCCTGCAGTAAGCCATCTCACCCTTAACCTGATAGCACCCTGGAATATTCTGTCTCTTTAGTCTTTTGTTTTTTGTTTTGTTTTGTGGCATCACTGCCTTGGTGGGAGTAGGAAGCTCAGCCTTGCTCCCGGAAAGCTCCTGCTGGATTCGAACAGTCAACCCTGTGGGCCACAGTTCCGCACACAACCACTAGGCCACCAGGGCTCAGCCTATTCTTGCTTGTATCTTCTATTTGATCTGTTTGATATCAACTAAATGAGAGGAGGGAATCTATAACAAATGTGTCATATCTCTATGTGTCTGTGTATGCCGGACTGTTATTTATTTAATCATATGCTGAACAGTTGATTCTCTCTCAATGCGTGGTATATAGACTCACATTCATATTTGCTACATGAGCACATATGACTTAGAGATACATTCCCGTGTCCACTGTCTGCACCTCCCACTGCTTCATGTCCTCAGGAGTCCCAGGCCTTCGGCACGAGAGGTGAGCAGTACACATCTCTGTTGAGCTGGGTCGGATCACACTTAGAGTCGAGTATGAATTATTTCTGGGCAGTCCCTACCTTTCAAAGACAATATCTATCCTCCTCAGATAATCAGCATGTGCTTTTGTATAGTCCATGGCTGCATGTCCGTGTGGGAGACTGGATTTGGGCTGAGAATTATGGTGGTAGTTAAGTGAAGAGAACTACACAATGTTCGTTTGTTCATCTAATAGCTAATGAAGGTTTCCCCTTTTTTTTTCTAGTTCCTTGAGAAGATGAACAGCAGAAAAGAATGTAAATCTAAATAATAAGATTCCTATAAAAAAATCAACAAAACCTAAATGAAGCATAGAAGAATCTTGGGAAGATGGTTAGGCGGTTGCAGTGTTTGTTTTTAATTCACTGCACATTGACTACTCCTCTCTCTCATTTTAATAATCACACAGAGTGGATGAGAAGTACCTGTGATAGGTTTTTTGGTGCCAACATGGCTCCCATAGGAACATGTGGGCGGAGCTTAGCCTGTCAATCAGGTTGCAGCTTGATTGGGGCGCATTTAGATAGTCTCTCTGAAGCTGCCTTCTCTCTCTTTCTCCCTGGAGATGGGCCACACACTCTCTCTGCTTTCACTTTCCTGTTGACAAGCCAGGCGGCACCACATTGGGACCTATGAGAACCCTGGAGATGCTCCCATCACCAATGGATCCACAAGGCTTTGCACCCCCTGACCTGTGATTTCCCTACATTTTGCATCACTGCATTACTGCATGAGTCTTAAGAGGGATTTATGGGCTAGTATCAGGCATTTGGGTTAATATCAGATTTATGTACCTGATCTGGACAGGGCTGGGATGTTTTCTTAATATATAATCACTCTGGTATAAAGTTCTTTCTTACACACATACATGAGTGTCACTGGATTTGTTTCTTGCTTCTTTTTTTTTTGTTTTTTGTTTGTTTTTTTGGGGGGGCATCACTGCTCTCCGGTGGTGGGAGTAGGAGGCCCAGCCCCACTGCTGGAATTGAACCTCTGTCCCAGTGGGCCGCAGTCCCGCGCACAACCACTATGCCACCGGGGCTCAGCCCAGGATTTGTTTCTTTAGTCAACCCAGACCAACACAATGCCTGACCATGGTTATATTTCTTTTACTCAGCAACATCCACAAACTAGATGCTTAACAATGAGCTCTTTCTTCTGTTAAACCATATTTCTTTAATAACCTTTTTTCTTCATGTCAAGTAATGTGCTGACATTGTAACAAGGTTTACAGAAGGCACATGTCACACAAATGCATGGAAACCCAATCATCATGCTAATGAACCAAAAAAGGATCATCTTTAATAATGTGAAGGTCAATATTCATATGTAATCATCTCACATTTTATAGTGTTGAGAAAATGACGCAGTTATATCAGTTATTTGTTTGTTTGTTTGTTTAGTTTTTAGTTTTTAGTTTTTTGGGCATCACTGCTCTCCGGTGGTGGGAGTAGGAAACCCAGCCCTACTGCTGGAATTGAACCTCTGTCCCAGTGGGCCGCAGTCCCGCGCACAACCACTACGCCACCGGGGCTCAGCCCTATATCAGTTATTTGTAAAGCGAGATAAAACTGTAAATAAAAGTAGAATTGGGCTGAGCCTCAGTGACGTAGTGGTTGAGTGTGGGACTGTGGCCCACGGGATTGGCGGTTCAAATCCAGCAGCGGCTCTCCAGGAGCAAGGCTGGGTAGCTCCCACGACCACCAGAGTGCAGTGATGCCCCCCCCCCCAAAAGTAGAATTACTCTATTTCAGTATTTTCATTCCATGTGAATTGAGCTTATTGAAGTTGCCTGCCCACTTTTTAGACATGTCAGTCCCCACCACCACCATCACCCCCTGCCCCAACCCCACCCCCGGACTGACCATTGGTGGCCAGCCGCTAGTCTTGCAATTAGCAGCCCATAGCTTCCACCGGGGCTATCTGGTGAAAAAGGACATGTCAGTCTTGATAATGAATTTGTACCTGTAATATAGGATGATATTTATAAAGTTTAATGAAGACTCAAATAGCACATATTATGAATTTCTTTTTAAATTAGTTTTACTATAGAAACATTAGTGCTCATGTTAGGAAACACAAAATACAGATAAGGAAACGAAGAACATTAAAACAAAGAATGACACATAATTCATATCCAGTTGGCAGCAACCACTCACTGGAATGCATCCTTACAGGTCTTTCTGTTTATACGTCATGTCAATCAGGGCCAGTGAAACCCACAAAGGATCATTTAATCAGAAAGGGATTCATTAAGAGGATATTGGCGTTCCAGGAAATATTTTGATGCCTCCAAACCCACTGCCATCGAGTTGATTCTGTGTCCCAGCAAACCCTGGAGGACAGGTAGAGCTGGCCCTGTGGTTTTCCAAGAGTGTAACCCTATGGGAACAGAAAGCCTCATTGTTCTGCTATGGAGTGGCTGGGGGTTTTGAACTGGTGGCCTTGCAATTAGCCGCCCAGCTAGGGAACCTAATTCCAAGCTAGTCGCCTAGCTAGGGCACCTAATTTGAAAATCAAGGAAGTCTATACCCTAAAGCTGATCTGGTGAAAACATCATTATTTTTGCCTTGGGCACCAACATAGTAGCCAGCATGGAAGTCACTATCAACTCTGCATGCTGGATGCCACCACCAGAGCCACTACCAGTATCATGTCTGAAGATGGATGCAACCCTCCGGCCATCACCGCCAACACCACCCAGTCCCCACTAGGGAGTTGCCCACTTCATTTCACAGTTGCAGTTACCCAACTTCACACCTAGAGTAGAGGAAAACAGAAAATGTGTAAACGATAATCTTAGGATCTAGTGGGGAGGACTCTGCCTCAGAGAAAAGGAGGCAGGAGCATCTTGGGAAAGTACGTCAAGATGACTAGACATTGACATTGTTTGCCAGTATCAATGTGTACTCTTACCTACAAAACACCCTGAGAAAAACAAAAAACGAAGCAAACAGAAAACTTGCCTGTAACTAATGTAACCATCTTTCCTGCAGAAGAAGCTATGATCATTTAGGAGTCAGTCCAAAGTTTTACCCATCAACAGACTCTGTCTTCAAAGTCTCAGGATGAGACTTTCATGCTCTGGGTCAGTCATGACCCCATCTCAATAAGTAGCAGACTAGATTGATTACATTGCAAATGTAATCCCCAGGATACCCTTATCGGGAGAAGAGACAAGGAGAGAATAATCTAAAACTTATCAAGGGTCGTGAGGAAGGGTGAGCGGAGAAGGGAGGGGGAAGAAATGGGGAGCTGATATCAGGGGCTCAAGTCAGAAGAGAATGCTTTGAAACGATGATGGTGGCATATGTGCAAATGTGCTCGACACATTGGAGGGATGTTTGGATTGTGATAAGAGATATAAGAGCTCCTAATAAAATTATATTTAAAAAGGTAGCCATAAGTAAAGGATTTTCTTGAAAGTTGTAACACTTTGACCTAAGAGTCATTTCTCACATGAAAAATAAAGTCAAAAGATGATAAATTATTGTTTTAATGGGCTAATAAAAATAACTGCTACACAGAAAGGAGAAAATTTGGGCTGGGAGTGAGGGAGAGAAGGTCCATCCATCCATCCATCCATCTATCTGTATAAGTATGATATGGCAAAAAGGAATATATAATTGGATACAATGGTCTTCATTTTTGCAATTGTTTGAAGGCTGTATAGTTGCTATTTATGATTTCCCTCTTCCACTTTCCATTCCATGTTCGTTTTGCTTTCACCAATTCCTGAGCTGATAGGAATTATTTACTCAGTAGTGACCTGAACTTTCATTCCCAAAGTGTGTGAACCTTGGTGATTTCGACCACCTCGGGCATTTGTACCATCAGACATGGCAATACTAGTGGAACTCCAGGCGACCCCTCATTTCCAGGCCACTTCTCCATGACCCTTGCTTTTCACTCGGTAGTGATGATTCATTGACTCACGGATGCTACAACTCTCTTTTTCCCCCCCAATTATTCTAGTTACATGACGAGCCCCACAGGGTTCAGTGGTAGTCTCAGCTTTAAATGCAGTGGAACTGTTCTTATTTTTTTTACTGATAGAAGTCTTAACCCCTTGGGTACCAGCATTTAAATTACTGATGATTTTGCAAGTTCTCTTCCCAAGGTCACCTTTGACTCTTAGATCTGTATTGTGACTGTGGGAGAAAGGCATTTTAGTTGTTTGGGGCAGAGGGAATAGGGCTGCTTACGAAGAGAGCCGACCCTGGTAAAGGTAACCGATTGTCTCCTATTTGGAACACAAGATAGTCCTTGTCAGGCTTTCTAAATCTTTGGTGTAGTGAACAAGATGAAGCATGAACTCCAGAGTGTAAAATAGATTTCTTCTTATTTTAAAAAATAAGCTTCTGATGTTGAGTGGAATCCCTTGTTGGGATGCAAAGCGTTCACTAAATGTACGAATGTTGATGTGGGCAGACGTTTAAGAACTAGAGAAAGCCCATCTGAATCTAGGATTTGATGCTATTCCAGTAATTTCCTGCCTCTTTCTCAAAAGTGGAAGAAGAGCTATGTGGCATTTTGCTCACGCACTCAATACCCATTCTAGACCCTTTCTAGCTTGATTTCCTCACGTAGAGGCTGGAAAACCAAAGCCACATTCACCCAACTTTTTTGATGTTTCAACTCATCAGATGTGACAATATGAGACGTGGAAATCCCACGGGACACCCGAGGGAGAGATGCTGCGTTTGTCACCCCTGGAGGTGGCGTCCAGCTGGGACAGCTGGGGCACAGTGTAGACAGTCTTTTAAACCCAAAGGGGCAGTTCTGCTGTCCTACAGTGTCCCCGGGACTCAGAGCTGGCTCGGTGGCAGTGAGTTTTGTAAAGCTGTTCTTCAGTCCTTGCCAAAGCTGTAGCCACTCCCTGACTGGTGCCAATGTATTGTGCAGGACAGCTGTCAGTCAGGCAGTTGTCACTGGAACCTCGCAAGCTCCCCATCTGGTCAGAAGAGTAGGTTGAGAAAGAGATGATTGTTCAGTGGGAGTCGGCACCCCCCACCCCCACCCCCGGGGAATGACTGTCTTCAATTTCTTCTTAAGCCCACACCCACAGAGAAACTTTCAAGTCGATGATTAGAGATGATGTAACGAGGCGATTAAATGTGTGGACCTTGGAGTCAGAGAACCTGGCTTCCAAGCAAGCTTTCTCTAATGAGCTATCCAATGGTGGACATTGCTTCTCATCTCAATGGGAGCCATAGTGAGAGTAAGAGTATCCGAGGATTGTGGTAAGGATTAAAGGAAAGATTACAGGCGCTTAGAACTGAGCTTGCCACAGCGTTCCTGCCCACGAAATGTTAGCTATTCCGGCTCTATGACTTAATGGCCCCGTGGATCAGATACCACCACCCCCGCCCCCCAGTTTATAATGGGCACTGGTTGCTTGGCTACCTAGTGTCCATTCTCAGGTTTAAACATTAGTAGCCAATCACCAACCAGGAGCTGTTTCCCCAAAGGAGAAGCATTTACTGCAGAGTTCACGGCTTGGCAGCAGAGCCCTGGGGATTATGCTATGATCCTCCTTTTGGGTGGTGGTGGGGAACATGCCAGAGCTCCAGGCAGCCCCTGACGACCACAAGGCCTTCCAGCCCATGGGCCCACTGGATCAGAAGGCAGGGGCTTCTCTGATCCGCGAGGAAAGCTCCTCTGGCTTTAGGCTGCACTCACGGCTCCAACGTTTCGAACAACTAAATAATGAGCTGAAGCAGCACATCTAAATCCGGCCTCCAGGCTCCAAGAAGTGCAAGCAGCACCTCCCCGACTTGTATTGCCACCATCCAGATCTAAAGTTCACTGCCATCAAGTGCGTTATCACTCATCGTGACCCGATAGGGGTTCCCAAGGCTGTGTCCATCTTTGTGGGAGCAGACTGCCTGCATGAAAGTCACACCAGGGCGCAGTGAACTGCGGGAGCCTCGTGCATTCTGCTCACCTCTACAGATGAACGGGAGACTGATTCATTTGCCTTTGCAGTGTAGGCATTAATGCAACTGTTATTGAAATGATTTAAGGACAAAAGTTAATTCGATTTGGCGTAACATGTAAGGAATGAATTAAGAAATTAACATAAGTATGCTTTCAATAGGACTTGTTTTCACTTCCAAAGGATGAAGAATTAGTCGATAAATAGAGTGTAACTATAAAGTTAATACATAATATTTAACACTTTTCCAGAAGCTTGTCTTGGAAAAAGAACGGCCAGACTGTTCTTTAGAGGCAAGGAGGGTCAGGCTGCAGCTGCCATACTTTGGGCATGTGGTCGGAGACCAGCCCCTGGAGAAGGGCAGCTTGTTTGAGGAAGCACAGGGAGGAGGGCCTGGGACAAGAGGGATTGACACAGCCGCTGCCTTGGTGGGAGAATGGCACAGGACCAGGCAGTGTTTCACTCTGTTTATGCGGGTCTCAGCCGGGACGGACGGACAGACACGTTGAGAACAGTAGCTGGGCTGAAGCGGTGCTTGCGTAGTCCTGGGAAAGGGGGTGAGTGACTCCACTGTGCTGTTGCCTTTGCGAGTGTGGACCGCAGGCCCTCAAGGCTGACCCAGCGAAGCCAGAGAAGAAGGCAGGTCTGTTGGTGATGCCCTGGTGATGAAGACATAGGTCGATGACAGTCCTGGCCGAGGTCTCTGCCCTTTTCCTAGGGACAAAAATCCTGCCCCCCCACCTTTGTTTAGGGAGGTGTTCACAGAAACTACATCTTATCTCATTTGCTTTATAGAATAAGCAAAGAAATCCATCTTTCTCCTTTACAAAAGCTTGTCTCACAGGACCTGCTCCAGCAGCAAGCAGAGTCTTGGTGTTGGTAACAGAATTTGTATTAACAGCGCTTTCTCTTGGATCATAGAGTTTGGGCCGCATTCAGGGCCAGTCGCCCTCTGTTCCAGCCTCTTAAAAAGAAGGATGGTTGCTAAGTATGGTGGTCATCTGCTTATGTTAATTTCATGATTGAGATGTAGGGGTAGAGTCTGGCCTGTTAATCTGAAGATAGCCATTGAGTAGCCAATGAGGCCTCTATGTGGGCATGGCTTTCTCCTGAGACTTCTGGGAAGTCTCGCAATATTTCCCCTGTGAAGATGAGAAACTATCTCCCCAGTTGTTGGGAGTTAGTCTCAGAGATGATGAATCATGGACAAGACAAGATGGCAACGTCTGAACAGCTGCAGGAGCCGGAGGAGAAGCCACATCTTTACCCTGATGGAACCAGACCTCTGAAGCTGGAGAAGCCATGAGGGGACCCCTGCCAGCGCTAGGACTCTGCACCCACTGGCCTATGACTTCGTGGGTCGGAAGGAGACATTATAGACTGGTATCAGGCATCTGGGTTAATATCAGACTTATGACTTTGAGCTGGACTGAGTTGGGATGTTTTCTCAATGTTCCATTCCTTTTGTGTATATATATATATATTTGTATATATATGTATATATATTTGTATATATATATATGCGTGTCTATGAATTTGTTCCTCTAGTTTACCCAGACTAACACACTAAGCTTCATAGCACCTGAACTTCAATGCACCTATCTTCAGCACTCCCCGGAACTTACCTAACCTACGGAACATACTTCAGGGACAGGATGACCCCCACAGGGGTGGAACACAGTCTTGCTCTCCCAGCACTGTTTCCTAGCAACCACAGCACTGAAAACAATCCACGTGCCTTCAAATCAAATCATATATATATCCCACCATCCCAGCACCAGGCGCAGCTTCCCTGGCCAAACTCTTGGACCTCAGAACCTCCCAGGAATTCAAGATGCTCCCATCTGTCTCCTTCTCTGATGTCCCTTCCCTTCCCAAAAGTCCTTCACTACTACCAATAAAGCCTATATATTTGCACTTCATCCCTAACTGAGCTCTGTCTCCTTCCTGTGGCTCCGTCTCAACCTCTCACATTATGTTCATAGATCTTTGCAAATCTCTTCTCTGATTATTATATATTCCTTTCTCTTTTCCTCCTTTAGATGTTTAATAATTGTCCATCTATATGCACAGGACTTTTGAGTGTGGGAGCACTTCATTTTACATATGATAAATCGCACACTATCTAAGTCATACTAATTGAATTTTCAGTCAATGTAAGATCAAATTAAGTGGCTGCATGTCAATGGAGTTCATAGCTCTTACCACCACACAGGATTTTAGATGCATCTGTCACAGCTCAGTGACCTAACCAGCATGTTAGAAGCTGTTCTCTGGGCTGTACTGGGGACGTTCAAACAGCCCAGGGGGTGGCGTGGTTACACACTGGGCTTTCCTGAGTCAGAATCGACTTTAGTTTGGCATGTGTTCAAGAAAGAGTCCACGAGGCATGAGGTAAATTATTCTAGACTGTTCTCTGTAGGGGGCCAGTCTCTGCAACCCAATGGGTCCAATGGGGCAATTTAAAGAGTCACAGACAAGATAAAGCATGCAAGGACTCACCTCTGGCGTGGCTTCAGGAATCATGTCTAAGCAGAGAGAGCACACCGTATTCTCATGAGCTTATAGAATCTCATGCATGCAAGCCACGGTGCACACATATGTCACGGGAAGGGGTTGTACCCGAGGCACACAAGTAACAAGAAGGGGATGAGCTAGGGGTATCGTGCCATAGGAAGGAGAGGCACTAGAGGAATACATGTGTCAGGAAGGTACAGACTCAGCAAGATGGGCTGAGGCTAGAGTCAAGACGGCAACCTCACCTGGGTCATCCCTGAGTTCGTTTGACCGTAGATGTTTTTGAGCTTTTCTCCAGAGGGGGACAATCTGTGATCCTTATCAGAAGGGAGTGTACTTTTGATGGCAGATAATCTTCAAGCAGCTGACCCTCAAGGTATAGTGAGAGATCATATGCTTGCAATCAGTACCTTAAATTATTGTGGGGGGACATTGAGGAGAATAAGACTTTGACTTATGAGAATGTGAGTGACCACATCTCTAACTTAGGAACTAGAGGGTCCCCTGTCTGGGAGCCCTGGCCTCCCAGACTCCTTAGCGGTTATGTCTGCATACACTCTCCTCCTCGTGTTCAGTTTCCCATGACTGGCCACCTGGCCCCTGTACCACAGAATAGAACCCTTTCAAAGGGCTTCCGTACAATGTGACAGAAGCAGAATGCCTCATCTCTCTCTGAGCAGTGCCTGGTGGGTTGGCGCCACGGGTTAACAGCCCAACCCTGAACCAAATATACCCCCGACCTCCTCTGAAAAATGGTGTGATGCCACTGATCCAATCTGTATCTAGCTGGTGGCCAGCGATTTGTATGCTTTCTTCATCTACTCACTAGCCATTCATTTATTCAACTATTGCTACGAGTGCCTGCTGTGCTCCAGGCATCGTTCTGGGCACTGGAGAGAGTATCCCTTGTTCATATGTACATTGGTCTTCACTTCTTCATGTCTTTTTTTTCTACCCAGTGTGTTGCATATCTTGAGATTAATCAGTTGTCAGTTTCAGATGATGGACATGTCTTCTCCCTCTTGGGTCAATGGGCTAAGGTAGTGGCATTTTTCATTGACCGGATACCTATATTTTATTTTGTTTTTAGCTTTCTGTTGTGAGTTGATTCAAAGTTTACAGAGTAAATCAAATTTACTATTGATCAAAACATATGCATTGCTTTTCATGTCACTGACTGTGATCCCCCCCCCAATGCAACATCAGTCGCCCACTTCTTCCTTGTGTTCCCCTTTCTGTCCCCCCCGAGCTATTCTGAGATGCGCACAGCCCACTAGTCCCACTTGCAGCCTTGTTGATCTATTGTTCGGCTGAAAATTGATCTGTGGAATTGAGTTCTAGTCCAGAAAGATGACCAAGAGCTAGTGTCTCCCTGACCAGTAAACTTGGGTTTTTGTTTGTTAACGATTTTGAGTTTTGTTCCACATTGTTCTCCTACTCTATCCTTCTGCCTGTCAAGATGAACCATCTTTGCAGCAGCAGGAGAGAGAAGAGCACCGTCAGGATCTCTGTCTGAAGGGCCGGAGGCCTCTGAGACTGGAGGCGTCACAGACCGTGGCACAGAGACAGGAGGAGCCGCGCTGTGACCGTGGGTGCCTTCTCCTTATCTGGCCCGAGATGACGGAACTGTGGCCCAGGTGACTGAGAGGCTGAGAACTGAAGAGAGGGACATGGGGGGCTGGAGAGGCCGGCGAGCGTATCCTCACTGTTTGCCGATCCAGTGGCAACACAGTGCCATGCTTTAAAAAACCCCTTTGTTTTGAGTGTTGTCTCTAAGTTGGGTGTGGCCGCTGCCACAAAAGACTGAACCCAGCAGAAATGTAGCGTGCTGTGGGAGGACCGGCTGGTGCCAGACTAGGGAAAGAAGGCTCAGCATGAGTGTGGAGGTTGGCCTGGCCCCGCCTTGTGGCAATGCGGGGCCAGAGGAGATGGGCTGTGGCCCTGCCCTGCCTCACCATTGGCGCGGTCTAGTTCTTCCGGTCTCAGGATTGTAGAGGCTGAGGCTTCCTGGGTCCACAAGTCTAACTTCTTCAAGATTATCTTCACTTTTCTTCACTGCTCTTTGCTCCAGATGAGGTGAGACCACTAGCTGACCCTTAGATGACCATGAGCTCATGAGCTTTCAAGAGCTCAGTCACTCCTCCCTGTCTTTGCGGACTGTCATACCTACTGACCTTAGTGTTTCCTTAGACTTGGGTTCTGGAGCCCTAAGCCCAGCTAAACAGGTCTTATAACTTCGCCCTCGTAGATTTCACCACATGCGTGGATGCATTTATAGCAAAGGAGGAGCAGTAGGGTTTTAGGTCACCTGGTACTTGTGTAGGGGTTGAGCCTAACCTGTCAACCAGGTCACCGTCTGGAAGTGTGGCCTTCTCATAAGACAGGCACTAGGGGCCCTTCCTTTCTCTTTCGTCCCATTCCCCTTCCTGCATGCTGGGACTCTGGGCCTGCCTCCTGGGGGAAGCGACATGTGGGCTGTCTGAGCTTGGAAGCTGTCAGCATCCTGCCAGGTTTCCATGGACCATGGATCCGCGCGACTCCACACCCACCAGCCTGTGAGCTCTCTGCATCCTGCCTCCCCCTTCTGCATCACTGGCCTGCAGCTATGTGCATCTGCAGGGGGTCCTGACATGCATCAGACCTGTGGACCCGCATTGGACTGGGCTGAGATGCTTTCTTGAGACAAATTACTTCTTGATGTAAAGTTCCTTTTTATACATGTATGAGTGTCACTGATTTTATTTCTCTAGGCAAACCAGCCTACGACAATAGGGAAATACATAGTTGACATATCCTCTGTCACACCTATATATGTATATATATCCAGAGGTATAGTCCCATTCTTTCTCCCATGATGCTCCAGGCAGCTATGTGATCCGTTATTGCAGAATAATCTTGTGTGTCTCACAGCATTTACCTCTGTTGCCTGTGGTTCTTGCATGCCTCCCAGCCTTGGTCCCTTCTCCCATCACTTGTTGCTGACCGCTTTCTGTATTTGCCTTCCCCTGTCTCCAAGTCGACAGATGTCTACACTCTAGCCTGGCGTCCCTGGGTAACCATCAAACAATGTTTATTTCAATGTGACAACCTTTTCTGACTTTCAATAGCAATGGCCTCATAATAATATAAAAGACCTGCCAAAAGTTCATGGAAAAAGCCAATGATATTTTCATTCCATCCTTCTATGGACATTGTGAAGCCCCATTCAGTTGATGGAGTTCATAGTGAGGAAGTAGACTCATTATTGTTCTTTAGCACGGTATAGCGCTCCATGATTCATTCTTCCATGGATGGATTGTGGGTTAGTCCAGGTAGACTAGAGAAACAAATTCATAAACACGCATATGGATATAAGGGTATGGTTTATATATAAGAGGAATAGGACATTAAGAAAGCATCCCAACTCAGTCCAGTACAAAGTCGTAAGTCTGATATTAGCCCATATGCCCGATACCAGTCTATAACGTTTCCTTCCAACTCACGAAGTCACAGTGCAGAGTCCCGGGGCCAGCAGGGGTCTCCTCATGGCTCCTCGCTTGCAGGCCCCAGGGTCTGTCAACAGCATCCAGTGGTGGCAGAAGCAACTGACCCCTGGCAGAAGTCTCCATGTGGCTTCTCCAGCTTCAGAGGTCTGGTAAGGCCGTGTGGCTTCTCCTCTGGGTTCTCCTGCTCCTGGGACGCTGCCATCTTGTCTTCTCCGTAGTTCATCATCTCTGAAACGAAACCCCCAACAACTGGGAAGATAGCTTCTCATCTTCACGAGGCAAATATCATGAGATTTCCCAGAAGTCCCAGGAGAAAGCCATGTCCAGATGGAGGTCTCATTGGCGACTCAAGGGCTAGCTTCAGATTAACAGGCTAGACTCCAGCCCTGCATCTCAATCATGAAATTAAGCACATGACCACCACAGATTGATTCTACCCTTTTGCTGTTGTGAATAGTGCTATGATGAATACTGGTGGGAGTTACGGGACTGTGGATAGAAAAGTCATATTAAGAAATTTCACTTCACCACAGCTATTGATGCTGCAGTGAGATGAGCTCTCCTTGTTTTGCTTCATGTCTAATCACTATTGATTACCTGAAAGTCTTCTTTGGTGAAATATCTGTACATGTCCTCTCTCTGTTTTTAATTGCGTTACTTATCTTTTTGTTGTTGAGGTCTTGAAATTTTCTACAAATTTTAGAGATTTGTCAATGCAAAATAAAAAGTTCAGGGCTGAGCCCCGGTGGTATAGTGGTTGTGCACGGGACTGTGGTCCACTGGGATGGAGGTTCAATTCCAGCTCCACAGGAGCAAAGGCTGGGCCTCCTACTCCCACCACCAGAGGGCAGTGATGCCTAAAAAAAAAAGTTCCTAGTCTGTGAGTTATCTTTTTAACTCTTTTGTGAGATGTCTTTTTCTGGGGGGAGTGGGGGCATCGCTGTCCTCTGGTGGGAGTAGGAGGCCCAGCCTTGCTCCTGGAGAGCTGCTGCTGGATTTGAACCGCCAACCCAGTGGTCTGCAGTCCCGCACACAACCACTATGCCAACCTGGGCTCAGCCCTGGTGAGCTTTCTTGATGCACGAAAGTCTACTTTATAGGAGTTTTCAGCCATCTAGTTTGACTTCTGATGCTGATGTACTTCCAGTTACGTTGGACAGTGTCTTTCTGCCAACGCATCAGGGCCCCCCCGTTTGTCTCTGTGGTGGGTGATCTCTGTCGTTTGACTCTCCCTGTCATCAAGTCAGTACTGACTCACAGCGACTCCTGTGAGTGTCCAAGAGGGAAACCGTTTATGGGATGAAAGCCCAGCTTTTCTCCCTCAGATCTGCGGGTAGTTTTGAACTGCCAACCCCTCAGATCATGGCCCAATACGTAATCACGACATCAACAGGGCTCCAACTAGCTTGACTGGGGAGCCTTTTTTGGATAACATCTTATTTGTCCTCTGGTTTAAGCGATATCACCATGGCCTCTCCTGGATTGTACTTTTATTAATTCAGAAAGCCCTGGTGGTTATACACTGGACTGTGATTCAGAAGGTCAGCAGTTCATAACTAGCAGCCGCTCCATGAGCACAAGACTGAGCTTGTCACGCCGCAAACAGTCTCAGAACCATACAGGGTCCATTCCAACCCTGGCCTATCTGGTCACAATGAATGGACGTCAACTGGATCAATTGATGGCAGGGAATTTGAGTGTTTGAGAGCCTTCTCAGTTAGATTTATAACTGTGTTCCAACTAGAGTTTATTGTTTCGGGTGGCTTTATTTGTTCTCCAGATATGAGCTACTTTCCCAGCACAGATTTCCCTTTTCTAAAGGTTGGCCATATGAGCTCTCAGCCTTGTGTCTATTCTAGGACGGAGATGAGTCAGAGGTTTGCACGGCCGCTGCAGTCAGAAACGGTCCAAGTGAAACCTGATGCTGGGCAGCTCCCAGTGACGGCTTCACAGAAAGTTCCCTCTGTAGTGGAGGTTGTGTAGTGTGACAGGAGGCAGGGCATGACAGCAGCCGACAGGTGCTTGTCTGTGGCCATAGTACATTGCCCAACAGCGCTTGAGGGCTTGTAGCGAGAGGGATTTCAGACCAACAAGGCCAAATTCACCACAGTGCTGCAATTACCCCCCCCCCCACACACACACACACCCTCTGCAGGGCTCTCTGCTGTCCCACCTCCAAAGTTGTACCTCACTTGGAAAGATGAGTTTGGAAATTTGGATAAGGCTTGGTGGCCATTAGATTTCAGCTGGGGTGGGGGTGGGAGGACCGGACTGGGAGAGGCGATAGCCCTGAGCAATCTCCCTTGTAAAGGAGCAGGTAGCCTCAGGGAAAGGTAGAGGGACCAATGGAACATTCACAAGGTATAAGGAAGTTAGACTTACAGGAATCTCTCTCTCCCAGGAACCCTGGTGGCCAAGTCCTCACCAGTCTGAAAGTTGGAAACCACCAGCAAGGTCTGCAGTTTGAAACCCCAAATTGCTCTGAAGGAAAACGGTGGGCTTTCTGCTCCCCTCAAGAGTTAGCGTTGGGGGCTGAGCCCCGGTGGCGTCGTGGTTGTGGGCGGGACTGCGGCCCACTGGGACGGAGTTCAATTCCAGCAGTGGGGCTGGGCCTCCTACTCTCATCACCGGAGAGCAGGGATGCTTTGGGAACCCCCAGGGCAGTTGTATAGGGTTGCTGTGCTTTGAGTTGGTATGGACTGGACGACAGTGACCTGAGTGGAGTTGAGACTTTTTACCGCAAAAGCGTTTGACGGAGATCTCGGCAGCATGGACTATTTCTAGCTAGCTTATCAGAAGGGATCAAAGCACCCCACCCCACCCCTGTAGGGAACCACCGACGGGTGTGGAGTGGGTTCAACCTTGTAACTTACCCTCTATGTAGAAGCGAAGTCAACCCTGCCCCGGCGGGTGTGCCGTTCTTACTGTGTTTCAGCCCATTATTGCCGCCTCTGGGGCAGCAGTTCATCTCCTTTCCGCCCCCATGTCCTTACAATGGACCATGCAGGATGCCCTTCTCCAGAGCCTGGTCTCCCCTGACAGCAAGTCCAAAGCATTGCAACTGCTGCGACGTGCCCAGGAACTCTTGGTCTCACCGCGCTCAAACAGCAGGCAAAAGGCAGAAGTTATTTGGAAAGAAAAGAACAGCCCCTGTGGCAGCACATAGGGACGCAAATGAGTCACCACCGAACGACCTAGGTCCAGGGGCATTTATCGTGTGGGGTACTTGGCCCGTCTGAATCTCTGGGTTAGGATCAATCCCATCCTCAAGTGTAATCATAAGCCCAGTCAGGCTTCCCGATTGGCTGGGTCTTGACTGGGCATGGGCAGGGAAGTAAACAAGCAAGGTCGGTCTTTGGCAAAAAGAGCCTTGGGTTTGATGACTGGTGAAGTTCAGAGTCAGCCCTGGGGTCGGATGCCTGCGGTTGAAGATTAGATTGTTCAAGGCCTCGGGAGGCACCCTTCCACAGTGTTGACGCCCCCACTGCTGCTGCTGCTTTCCCCTGTTCTGCCTGCAGGCTCTCCAGCTCCTATCTCTCAGGCGTAGGTGAAAGGACGTCTCCATTTTTAAAAAAAATCATTTTCTAGGGGGCTTTTACAACTCTTATCTCAACCACATAGCCATCCATTGTCTCGAGCACATTTGTATGTACGCTGCCGTCGTTTTCAAAGCACTTTCTATTTGATCCTGTGACAGTTCATTTTTCCCTCCCTCTCTCACAAACCACCAATAATTGACAAATTGTTATTTTTCCATGTTTTGCACTGTCTGATGTCTCCTCCCCCTCTGTTCATCCCCCTCAAGGGGGTGGGGGGTTATAGGTTTGGTTCCCCCTTTTGATTGGTTCCCCCTTTCTTTCCCCACCTTCCTCTTCCCCTCCTGTTATGGCTACTCTCAATGTTGGTCCCGAGGAGTTTATCTGTTCTGTATTTTGTGTTTTCAGCTCTTATCTGTACACATGTACATGCTCTGGTGTAACCAGATTTGCAAGGTGGAATAAGGGTCTTGATAGTGGTGGAAGGAAGTATTAAAGAACCAGAGGAACACTGGTATACTATACTCTGACTGACCCATCTTCTCCCCATGACCCCTCTGTAAAGGGATGTCCAATTGCTTACAGATGGGCTTTGGGCCTCCATTTCGCACGGCCCCTCATGCACATTATGATTTTTTGCTCTGGATCCTTGATGCCTGGTACCTGATCTCATCAACACTTCATGATCACACAGGATGGTGTGCCTCTTCCAGATGGTCTTTGTTGTTTCTCTGCTAGGTGGCCACTTGTTTACCTTCAAGCCTTTAAGACCCCAGATGCTATATCATTTGATAGCCAGGCACCATCAGCTTTCTTCACCACATTTGCTTATGCACCCGCTTTGTCTTCAGTGATCAGGTCAGGAAGGTGAGCATCTCAGAGTGCCGGATTATTAGAACAAACTGTTCTTGTGTTGAGGGAGGACTCAAGTAGAAGTCCAATGTCCATCTGCTTCCTTACTACTAAACCTATAAATACAGGTTTATATGTTTAGAGATAGATCTTTTCCCCATCATCATATATAAATGTATTTACACATGTACATACCGGTATTTTGATCTCTATATCACTTTGCCTCCTAGTTCTTTCCTCTATTTCCGTTTACTTTCCTCTTGTCCCACTGTCATGCCTAGCCTTCATTTGGGTTTCAGTCATTCCTCTCGGTTACATTAACCTTGATCAAGCTCTACTAGGCCTCCCACACCCTCCTTGCAGTAGATTTGGGATCACTTGATGTCTCCTAGTCCTGGGTTTGCTAACACCTACTTCCTTTACCCTACCTCCCCCTCTCCCATGTCCTGGGGGAACTGTTGTCCTTTTGTTCTCTCTTCTGGCTTGTTTATCCCACCTATTCTATCCTGACAGACATGAGTGACAACAAGATGCACAGACACAAGACCAAGCACAACAAAGCAACAAAAGAAGATTCCACAATAGCTATAACAACAACAACAAAGAGGCAATGACAAAAGGAAAAAGAAAAGCCTATGCATAGTTCAAGGTCTATTTGTTGTCCTTTACAGAGTGTTTTTCAGTCAAGTCTAATGGGGTACCACCTCCTATCCCCACAGTCTATTTTTTGTACTCCCTGGGATACTTCATTGAGGTTCATAGGGCTGGACCCACCATGAGGCATGAAATTCCTCACTGCCCAAGCACCACTGTGGACAACACTGGAGACACATGGTGGACTTCTATCTGCCCTGAGGCCACCCTATGGAGGCAAAACATTAGGGGTGTGCAGGAGAGCAGCAAGGGGAGCAGGGCGATGAAGTTTCGAATTCTGGATGTACTTCTTTCAAGACATGACGGTTGGTTCGTGAGCAGTCCAGGGTACGGGGAGGATATAAGCCTCTAATCTTGGATTGTCTCCCACACTTGGTCAGGCAAAGCTTTGATAGGCCCATTGCCTTTCTTGCCTATGTCTATGGCATATGCCAACTAAAACTTTGTTTAGCAGAAGAAAAAGAGAGTTCTGTGTAGGTAGATGTTACCGAGCATGTGCACCACGAGGTAGAAATGGTAGCTCTGTTTTATAGTACCTATATGATCTTGAACAAGTTATTTATCTTCTCTGAGTCCTTCCTGAGGTAATCCTCATAAAGCATATTATTAAGTATTCCCTAAACAGGGACACCATTTAAAAAAAAAAAAGTTTGCTAGACCTGGCTGGCATTACAGGCCATGCAAAAAGAAAGGAGTTCGGGCTGAGCCCCAGTGGCGTAGTGGTTGTGCGCAGACTGCAGCCCACTGGGTTGGAGGTTCAATTCCAGCTCACAGGAGCAAAAGCTGGGCCTCCTACTCCCACCACCAGAGGGCAGTGATGCCTAAAAAAACTAAAAACCTGAAAAAAAACAAAGAAGTTCTGGTCTTTAGGGGATTTAGAATTGCCTGTGGGTAGAGCATGAACAATAAAAAGAGCAAATCTCCTGTTTTGTGGAAAGAAAGCTGTGAAAACATAGAACGCTTGCAAAGTTCAAAGAAAAAAAGGAATCACATCAAGGGAACAGTAGGGGGGTGGGGAGTGGGACTTCAGGCTAGGGGTAATGGGAAAACGTCCTGCCATTAAGTTAATGTGTTTGAATGGTGGTGCTGGCAGAAAATGTTGAAAGTACCCTAAGTTGCCCAAAGGACAAGTGAACTTGTCTTGGAAGAGGATAGCCAGAGTGTCTCAGATACTTTGGGCATGTTGTCAGGAGGACATTATGTTTTGTAAAGTAGAGAGGGGCCCCAAAGAGGAAGGGCCTCCAGGAGGTGATGGATTAACACGGTAGCTGCAACAAAGGGCTCAAACATCGGAACTATTGTGTGGATAGTGCAGGACCTTCTGTCGTGGAGGGCCTGTAGCAACAGCAAAAACAACTCAATTACAGCTCTCGCTGACCCTCTAGGGCAGAGCAGAACTTCCCTGGAGGGATTCTGAGACCCAAACTCTTTACAGCAGTAGAAAGTTTCATCCTTTTCCAGCGGGGTGGCTGGTGGTTTGGAATTGCTAGCTTTGTGGTGTGTTGCCCAGCACATCACTCTGTGTACCACCACAGCTCCTCATCAAAGGAAAGAATGGGCCATTTTAGTAACATTGTGACCCATGGGTCTAGCTTGGCTAAAGTGCAGGCGCATGGAGGGTGAAGGACCTTGAGAAGTGGGTGGGGCTGTAGTATGGAGACCGGGGAGGCTAACATGAGACCTGAATTCCATCCTGTAGCGGAGGAAATCCAATGCCAAGGGACAGGGCTGCATTATACAAGGACTAAATTAGTTGTGGTTATCAATGGAGCCAAACTCAGAGAGCAAAGAGGTATAGAGATGACTCAGGGAGCAACTGCAGTTTCCTGAACAAAGGCGGGCAAATGAGGCGAGGGCCTTCTGCATGACCAGGGGAAGACCTGTGGCTAGAATCAGCACAATTCAACGAAGAAGAGGTTTACTGAAAGCCTCGTTTTCTTCCTCCTTTGGAGCCCTGGTGGCATAGTGGGTTATGTTGTGGGTTACTAAGTGCAAGGTTGCCAGTTCAAATCCACCAGATGCTCCTTGGGATAAAGGTGAGGCTGTTTGCTTCCAAAGAGTTACTGCCTCAGCAACCACAGGGACCAGTTCTTCCCTGTCATACAGGGTCTCGACAGCCTGACTCCAGGATAGTGACTTGCTTTCCTTAGACTCTGGTTGGTACAAACAGGTAACCCTCCTGGTTGATAATTGAAACCCTGTTGATTTGAGTCCACCCCGAAGTGCCTTAGAAGAAAGGCCTGGTGATCTACTTTCTCAAACTAACCACTGAAAATGCTCCGGAGCACAGTTGAGTAGCCAGGAAGACATTGGAGTCGCCTGGAGAACGACTGGTTTGGGATTTGGATGTAGTCACTCAGGAGCGGCTGCTGGACAGGTAGCCCCTGAGACTGCATTCCAAAGTCAAACGCACAGCCGGAGTCGATTCGGACAGCTGACAAGTCCGTAGGGCAGGGCAGACCTGCCCCCGTGGGTTTCTGAGACTGCAACTCTGTGCAGGAGTAGGCAGCCTCATCGTGTTCCCCCAGTGGCTGATGGTTTGGGAACGGCTATCCTCGTGGCTAGCAGCCACCATGCCACGAGGCCTGCTAAGCTGGGCACCCGGGAAACGGCACTGCAGTCGCCCAGTCCTGATGGGTCTGTGGCTGCCCTCCCCTCAGTAGCGGGCCACTTGCAGGGGTTTGCCCTGCCAGAGGGAGCCTTTTGGATCACTATTTCAAGGTGAGTATTTGCCACTTGGATGGCGGAGTTGAAAGACAAAGGCAGGACCGCATCAATAAACACGGGGGGAGCTTCCGTTGGCCTGGAAGACCACTCGATGGGTAACGGCGTCAGCTTAAAAGGCAACGCGTGCCATCCGTAGGGAACAGGTTTTTGTGTGGATCGAATCTACTCCGTAAAACACCTGGCAGCTGTTGTCAATTCCTGACCAGCTGATTTCGAACCCGGGTTCCCATGCGCGCAAAGCAGAAGGGCTCTCAAAGCGGCTCGCCGCTTAACCCTCCGCACCACCAAGGAACTTACCTAGTCCGCAGGCGCTTAACAGAGGGTTGGTATTTGTTTTTATTAATACATTATCTTTACAAACCTACCCCAGGGAAACCTCTCGACAGGAGCGCACGTGTTTGGCAGGAGTCAATCCTAAACCTTAAATCAAACCCACTATCAGGACTCAGTATAACATAATCTATATCTAGATATCTAGATATATGTATATCTATATATATATACACATATATATGTAATATTGCTGGGCTGCGAATCTCTATTGGCATCTATACCAGGGCCGATGGGTTTGAACCACCGACCTGTGGTTAGCAGTGCAACGCTGACAAGCAAGCACGACCACAGTCTCAGCCCCGCGCGCGCGTCACTGACACAAGCCGGAGTCCCCAGAGGCCAAGTTCCTGGAAGCCCTTGGCCTCTGACTGGCCGCTTAGCCTCGGGGTGACAGTGGGGAGGAGTCCGGGCTGGGCCTCGCGGGCAGGTCTGGATGTGTGCACGCGCGCGCGCGCGGTGGTCCGCGCACTGGAGCGCCGTCCTGGCGCGGGATGCTCGCGGATCTGGGCACCGAGACCCGTCTGAAGGGGCGGGGCGGGGCGGGGCCGGGGAGGAGGCGTGGTCGGCGCCCGGGGCTGGACTCCGCGCTCGCCAGCAGGGCGGTGAAAGGCTGGAGCGGCCTGGGAAGGTGCGGCCGCGTCGGCCTGCAACGAGCCCCGGCCGCCTCCGTCGCCGGCGTCTCCCGCAGCCGCGGCCCGTCCGCCATGGGCGCCGTCTGGTCCGCCCTGCTCGTCGGCGGCAGCCTGGCCGGGGCGCTTCTGGCTTGGCTACTGCGGGGCGGCCCTCCCGGGGGCGAGCTGGGTGGCGGCGGGAAAGCGAGCCTGGAACCTTCCCAGCGGGAGCAGCTCCTCAAACCAGGTATCCTCCCCTCCCCGGGTCTCCAGGGCCCCTCGCCGGCGGGGGTTGGAGGTGGGGGGCGGCGGTTCTGCAAGTTCGCCGCGGAAGAAGGGGCGTGCAAAGGCCGCCTGGAGCCTTGTTGAAGCCAGGCCCTCCCCACGCGGCCCCTCACCCCTTTCCTCGGCCGGTGCGCTCTGGCCCTGGCCGAGCCGAGCCGAGCCTTCGGAACCAGCGCCGCGGGCCTGCGCCCGAGCCCCGCTCCTCCGCCCGGCGGCGGCTGGTGCACTGCGGTCCGCTGCAGCGGCGCCGCCCCTTCCCGAGCCTGCCTGGGGCCGCCCATGGCGGAACCCACCATCCTCTTCAGCGCCTTTGACCAGGGACATTTCCCCCGTCCCGGGCCCTCACTCGCCCCATCTGGAGCGCTCGAGCTGGGAGCTGTCCGGGCGTCGCTCTCAGGAAGACCAAGTTCAGGCTGGGCGCCGGCGCCGCTGCCACCCTGAGCCGTGCCTGGGGTCTCATGTCAGAACGGCGGGTGGGCTCTCCCGGGCCCCCTCTCACCCACCCCCAAAGCCGAGCAGGGCAGCGAGTCCCAGGAAAGGGAAGAAAGCGCCTCTTTGGGCACCCAGTGGAACCCTGACTCCTGAGAGTGGAACTCACTACACGGAGGTGTAAGCGTCTAACTTTAGGCTTGTAGGGCCGGCAGAGTTGGGAGCGTTAGCAACCGCGCTCTCCCCGGGCCTGCCTTGGCCAACTTCCGGTGCTGGACGCCAGTCTGCAGGTGAACCTCAGTGTTCGTGGGGTGGCATTCCCCGCACCTTCCTTTCGAAACGAGCCCACAGCCGCAGCCGTGTTTTTCCTCCCTCAACGCTCGCCTCATGCTTTAGGTTGAGAATTGGGAATTCATAGCAGTATTCAAGACTCACTGCCAGCCCTACTGCTAAAAAGATACTTTAGGAAGGGGGTAACCCATTGCAGGGATCTACCTAGGATCTCTCTGGAGTACGGACAGCAGGGAAGTGGGCTAAGGGACACATGCGGACTGAGTACGATATGAAAAAGTACTAACAATGTGTAAATTATTAAGGGTTCGAGGGGGAGGGGGAAGGGGAGATATGGGGAGCTGGTACTGGGGGCTTAAGTGGAGGGAGGATGTTTCAGGGCTGATGATGGCAACAGGTGTGCAAATGTGATATGCATACAATTGACGTGTGTGTAGATCATGATGGGAGTTGTGTGGGCCGGAAATGGAATGATTTAAAAAAGGGGGGTGGGGAAAGAGGAGCATATACCAAAGGCTCAAGTAGAAGATGGCAACATGTGTACAAAAATGTTTGCGACAAATGATGTATTGAATGTTATAAGAGCTGTAAGAGCCCCCAATAAAATCATTGGAAAAAAACAAGATACCACTTAAAAAAAATCACTTTATTAGGGCCCCTTACCACAATCCACACCTCTATCCATTGTGTCAAAGAGCATTTGTACATATGTTGCCATCATCCTTTTCTTTTTGGGGGAGGGGAAGGCATCACTGCCCTCTGGTGGGAGTGGGAGGCCCAGCCTTGCTCCTGGAGAGCTGCTGCTGGATTTGAACCGCCAAGCCAGTGGGCCTCGGTCCCAGCCATCATTCTTTTTCAAAACATTTTCCTTCTACTTGAGCTCATTTTTCCCTTTCCTTCGCACTCTCATGAACCCCTGATAAATGATAACTTATTTTCATATCTTACACCTGCCGGTGTCTCCCTTAACCCATTTGTGTTGCTTCTCACTCTGGGGGCAGGCAGTTTATGTGTGTATATGTTGATCATTAAGATTGGTTTCCTCTCTGCCCCCTCTCCCCCTATATCCTCATGTAGTTATCGTCACTTATATTATTGATCCTGAGGGGTTTATCTGTTCTGGATTGGTGTCTCCAGAACTTAAAAAGAAGTCAGCCTTACCCTCCTAAAATAAAACCTCGCAGAATCAGCAACAACAGAACACTGCCTGTGCTGCTGCTCTGGGCGTTGGAGATTCGGACCATCAGAGAGGTGACCAAGGAGGAAGAGGAATTTTTAGGGACCGGACTGTGTGCCGTTGAGAACACTGGAAGAAAAGTGAAATGATGTATAATTGAGAATGATGCAGAAAGTTATGTTTGATGAAAGAGGTTATAGGGGTTGCCAAGTTGAAACCAACCTTCTCGCCCCACCCCAACTTTTGGTCTGTCCTTGGTGCCCTTCCTCCCGGCCCCCATGACGGCAAAAGAATTGGAAGCTCCGGGACCAGATGGATTGACACGCCACAGCGGCTGCAGGGCTGGGCTCACACAGGAGGGCTGTGAGGACGGTGCAGGGCGGGTGGCACTGTGCATGCGGGGGGTGGGGTGGGTGTTGTGATCAAGAACCGGTTCAGTGACACCTACTGACGGCATCATGGCAGCTGCTGGTCATTGGCCAGCACCAGGCAAGAGCTGACCTGTACAAGTCTCCTCTGCTAGTTTGCAGGGTGGCCATGCTGCCCTTTGACCCACAGGCTGGTCAACACGTTTGATGATGGGCGCCAAGTCAAGCAGCTCTGGCTGTATGCCTGCCGGCCTGGCTGGGCTGCTGGAATTGAGGATCATGGCTGGGTTACTCGCCTGCAACTTCCCACTTCATTGAGATCTTCGTGCGGGTCCTCTGGCACGCCTCCAAGTGCCTTGCGTTGATGGGTGGGTAGGTGACGGAGCGCTTGGTGTTGATGGGCGTTTTCTGAGCTGCTGGTCGAAGATCTTCAATAAGTAAACCTGCGTTCTCAGACTTTCGTTTCCTCGGATGACCTGAACTAACATGATTCTGGGGTTTCTTTTGTCTCTCAGAGCATCTTCAAGAAAACCACGGCTGTTCGGTTTCAGAGACCTCAGGCCTGGGTAATCTGGCTCCAGCCCCGCAGGAAGTGGCTCGCACGCTGCATCTCTCTTCCGAACAGTCTCCTGACACGGCTACTCTAGCTGCCTCGAGTGACTCCAGAGCTTGCGCAGAAGTTTCCAGAAACGACGGCCTTGATCATCCTGTACGAGGCTGGGGATTCCCAAAAGGACAGGAGACACCTTCCAAGGAGACCCCATGTTTTACCGAGAGTGCGCTTTCTAGCAACCTCCAAATGGACAGACCCAAAGAAGCGAGCCTTCTCCAGTCGGACAGTTCAGAGCTGACGGACCAGGAGGACTGGGAGATGGTGTCCAGACATTCATCCTGGGGAGATGCTAGTTTGGGCAACAGCCTTGAGACTCTGGTGTCCAGCTCGAGTCAGGGAATGGACTGTGGCCGCAGCGCTCTGGGGGAAGCGGAAGGCCAGGAAGTAGAAATGACAACAGTGGCATTGTTTCCTGAGGCTCAGCCAGTAGTTCATGTCAGGTTCCAGGTCCACTATGTCACGAGCCCTGGGGAGCAGTTCATTGCGGTGACCGGAGACCATGAGAGGCTTGGGGGTTGGAACACGTACATCCCTCTCTGGGAGAGCCAGGGTGGGTTCTGGTCCCGTCCTATTGCCCTGCCGGCTGACACCGTGGTGCAGTGGAAGTTTGTGGTGGTAGAGAAGGGGGCGGTAGCCCGCTGGGAAGAATGCAGCAATAGAGTGCTAGAGACTGGCCTCGAGGATAAAGTAGTCCAAGAGTGGTGGGGGCTTCACTGATGCTGGTTGCATGGGACCAGAGAAGCTGTGGCTGCCTGGGGAAGAGATGGGGGTTGCAGGGCCCATGGAATCATTGAAAATAAAGGAAGCATGCCTCCAGACTGAGTCATGAGAGTGGTTTCACATTTGCTAGTGTCTTTTACTTATTAATATGCATAAATACATGTTTATGTAGCGATACTGCTTCCAGTGAACATGGACTGTGTCCCCCTGGCCCACCCTAACTTTAGAGCTGGGTGGGTGGGGCTTGGCTAAGCCTCAGGGTGCAGATTGTGGTCCTGGAGCAAGAGAAAGAAACCAAGCATAGGGTTCAAGCTTGAGCATCTGAGTGAACTTTAAGCCAAAGGCGCAAACCACGCTTCATCCCACGACCATCAGATTTCCTATTGCACGATTGGAGAAAAAACTGCCACAGATACTGGTCAGAATCCTCCTAACTTGGGGTGGGTTGACACAGTGGTGGCAACAGTGGGCTTGGGCATAGCGCTGACTATGGGGGTGGCCCAGGACCAGGCAGTATTGTGTTATACATTGGGGGGTATGGGACTGAAGAAAATACCTGGTCCCCAGTTGTATGATTAGTACAGATAGGAAGTAACATTTTATGACTTTAGGAACTACATTTTACTTTTCAGGCATGGTTTTGAGAGCACCAAGTGCCATATTTTTATGTAGCTCAGTTAGCTATGTGCATTAAGTACTTGTGCATATTATACATAAGACACACAGTACATCTTTGTTTTAATGCTGTAAGGCTGGTGTGGAATCAAGAAACCTAACTAGGGTGAGTCCATCCGGAACACGAACCGGGAACAGGGTTGGGGTGGGCTGAGCGAGACGGCCTGAAGAACCTTGTGGAGGCCTGGGAGGTATTGTTATAGCCTCAACTTCAGGAATGGGCCCCAGTCGTCTTTAGAACAGCAAATATAAAACCTAAACAGTTAAGTGTTTGGCTCGCTTGCCTAATTCTTGAGTGACACCTCAGATGTGAACTAAGTATTTTCCTCCATTATTAAGGGACACAGAGGAAAGTAAACATTAAGAGGCACCGAAAAAGATGTTACGAGTCTGTTTCTTTTAGAGCAAAACTTAAGAATGTATGTAGTCGAAACATTACCCTTGCTTAGGGAGAACTTCAGCAAGTCTGGGAAATGAATTCTTGTATGTCAAAATAAGTGTAACTCCTACTGGCAGGACAACACTCTTCATGACAGTCTTTGCCAAGGAAGCATAAACCCAACTGAAAAAGCATTTGGTGCTGTGCAGTTATTTTAACTCATGACGAGTGTGGAGTGGAATAGTTCCATAGGGATTCGAGATTGTGACCTTTTGGAAGTGGATGGCCAGGCCTGTCTTTCTGGAGAGTAGATAGGTCCAAACTGTTAGATGCCATCTGTTAGGCCCTGACCCATCGCAACTGTATGCACGACAGGACAAATCACTGCCATCTTCACAACTGCTCCTATGCCTGAGTCAATCGATGCAGTCACTGTGTCAGTCTTCCTCTTTGTTGACATCCCTCCACTTTACTAAACACGATGTCCTTTACCAGGGACTGGTCTTTCCTTACATGAAGTCTTGCCATCCTTACTTCAAAAGAGCACTCTTGCCTTGCTTTTCCCAATACAGATTGGTTTGTCCTTAAAGCAGTCCATGGTACTTTCAATATTCCTCTCCAGCACCACAATTCAAATGCATCAGTTCCTCTTCAGTTTTCCTTATTCAATGTCCAACTTTCACAATGCAATGGAGGATGCCACAGCTTAGGTCAGGTGCAGCTTAGTTCTCAAGATAATATTCTTGCTCTTCAATCCTCTAAAGAGATATTGTGCACCCGATTTTGCTAGTGCAACGCGTCATTGGATTTCTTGACTGCTGCTTCTATGAATATTGAATCCAAGCAAGGCAAAATCTTGACAACGCCACTCATCATAATGTTGCCTAGTGGCCCCATTGTGAGGCTTTGTGTCTTGGAGTTGTAATCCATACTGAAGGTTATAATCCTTGATCTTTCTCAGCAAGTGCTTCAATCCTAACTTTTCAGCCAGCAAAGTTGTGTCATCTGCGTACTGCAGGTTGTTAATAAGCCTTCCTCCAATTCTGATGTTGCATTCTTCCTTGTATAGTCCCATTTCTCTGCTGATCAGCATACAGATTGAACAAGTAAGGTGAGAGAATGCCACCTTGTCCCACCCCTTTCCTGATTTCAACCTCCTTGGTCTGTTCGTACAACTGCCTCTTCATGACCTTTTATTTAATTATTTATTTTTATTATTTTTTTTATGTGTGTGTGTGTGTGTGTGTGTGTGTGTGTGTGTTCGGGCATCAGTACAACTGCCTCTTGATCCATGTGTAAGGTTCTCATGAGCACAAGGGAGTGTTTCGGCATGTCCATTCTCCTCAAGGTGATCCACAGTTTATTATGGTCCACACAGTCGATGCCTTTGCATCGTCAATGAAACAATACCTTTCTGGGATTCTCCA
>PVJH01025272.1:0-31755 GCA_004026705.1 Nesogale talazaci
TAGATGGCAGGAGGCGTTTGGTGGTGGGGGGTGGGGAGACAGGCAATAAAGATATTTGAGAATGAGTTAGTCATGAACAGAGTTCTGGGGGTGCAGTGGGTTAGGCATTCAGAGCCAGCAGTTCAAACCCACCAGCCGCTCTGTGGGAGGAAGGTGAGGCTGTGCTCTTTCTAAGATTTTCAGCCTCAGAAACCCAAAGAGCCATTCTCCTCCACTCGGGGGCTCCCTGGGAGTCAGGTGCAGCAATGGCAGGGGGAAGAGCGCAGTAATGGTTGTGCCCTACCGTGAGCGCACTAACCGCTGCAGCGTGCCCTTCGGAGTGCTCAAAATCTGTGAGGGAAGAGGGGGCAGCAGGTTTGTACATTTGACAGCAAGAACAGCTGCTGAGAGGGGACACCAGTCCCTCCAGGCTCTCGAAGCCCCTGTGAGTTTGTTTCTTTTCTGTGGGTAATATGGGCTGGGACTTGTCTCATTTTTGCTGCATCTAATCTGAAGGCAAGTTCTCCCCGGATTTTGGCAGGAAACCTTTGAAACGATTGTCGAGACATCTGTTTCATCTTCCTCGGCAATGGAAGGCATCCCCAGAGAGAGAGAGCCGCCAGGCTTAGAATTGGGAATACCCATAATTCTTTTTCCTCTTCTCCCTTAAGATTGTAAACAGAAGCTTCCAGTCTGAAGTTTATAGAAGATCCAGCTGTGGGAGCCTGAGAATCCAACATGTGCAGGGAAAAGTGAGTGGCGGTGGGGGAGAGTGACTAGGAGAGGGGGAGATAGAGGTTGAGAGTCAGATAGCCGGGTAGGTAACTAGTCAGACAACTCAACCAAGCGAGGCCTCCTCCCCCAGAAATGTCAGTGAACCCATTCTGACTCATGGAGACCCTGTAGCACAGACCAAGATGGTTCCATCAGGCTCCCTAGGCTGTATGCTTATGGGAATAGATGGACAGATCCTTCTGCAGAAGCGCTGGTGCATTCTAATCATCAACCTTCTGGCTAACAACCAACCAATTTCTTTTTTGAGTATCTCCCCAAAGTGAATTGCTTGGTCCTATGGTAAATCTGTGATACAAAGGCATGATAGTTATATAACTTCATGTCAAGTGCTTAACCACTGTTATTTCCAGGTCTCCTTGGCACGATTCAAAACTCATCCCCTGCCCTCGAGTCGATGTCCACTCACAGCTAAACCACAGAACAGGAGATAATTGCCCCTGTGAATTTCGGAAACTGTAACCCTATAGGAGCAGAAAACCCAGACAGTCTCCCAAGGAGGGGCTGGTGGTTTCGAACTGTGAACCTTACAGTGAGCAACACAATGTGTAACCACTACGCCCTCCAAGGCCCCAGTGGCAAGACTCAAAACCACGGAAAATTCAGTAGACGACATCTCACAAGGCATGAGTAGGGCAAACTCCTCTACTCTGGTGTGCTCCCAGCTTCTATCAAGCAGACACTGGGGACACTGGTTCCCAGAAAAAGCACCAGGTTTGGTGGCAGACAGGCTTGGGTGTGAATCTGTTTTCTTGTGCCCAGAAGTGACCTGGGTACTGCCCTGGTCTCATCTGGGAAAGAGCACATGATGTATCGAGATACATCAGGTAAGGACTCAGCTACTGGGCCAACACACCAATGGTTCGGTGGGAGAAAAGACCTCTGGATCTGCTCTAGGAAAGAGCAAAGCCCAGAAAATTCTGGGAAGCCAGTCTCCAATCCTATATCAGAATCAACTCGACATCACGCAACAGCTGGAGAAAGAATTTGTTGTGGAACGTCTCTTCCAGAGAACTTGCTTGGAGAGGCAAGTTGTTATGAAATCTGCAATAAAAGGGCTCAGGAGCATCCTACCCATCTCTGTGTCTCAGTTTCCTTGTTTCTGATGCAAGAGGGCTAGGCTAAATGGTCCCTGGGGCTTCTCCCGCACTGATTTTCTGTATTTTATGACTAAGCACTTCCGAACACCGTGCTGTCTCTGGTGAGTCCTCTAAAGTAGGGTCTTTTTAGGGGGCAGGGAGAAGTCAGGTAAACAGTGTAAATTAAATGGCTACTGATTCCTTAGTCGAGGGCCAGATGGTTTCATTGTAGGGTAGACAGTCACCTGACAGATCTGCCAAGACACTAAGCTCCAGGCCCCCTCTGGACCAGCACACGGGGCGTGGGGGTGGGGACAGCAGATAGCGGTTGGCATTGGTGGGGTGGAAGAGAGAGCCCAGGCAATACCTTACTTCTTACTTCCAGGTCCATTCCTGAATTTCTGTCAGATAAATTTCTATTTAAAATTTAAAAAACAAACACTTTTTAAAAAATCAACAAGGCGTACAGCAGATGACAGTTTTTTGGGTGGTGGGGTGGGCAAGATGATAGTTTTATAGGAAACCTTAAGGTCACTCCTATCAGGAACTCTGGCACCTACAGAGAGTGAGAACCAAGTCAGAACATGTTCCTATTGAGAGCTGGCAGGGCCAGTCCTGGTAGGATACCATGCCCCTAGCTTCCTTCTGGGGTGGCGGTGTCTGCTTGAAGAGGTTCCTCCCTTGGGAAGTAGCTGAGCTGGCGCTGGGAACCATCTCTGGAATGTCATATATCTTTCCTCAAAGTTCTGATAAGTCAAATGTGGGGAGTGTTCAGGTGTGTGTGTGTGTGTGTGTGTGTGTGTGTGTGTGTGTGTGTGTGGTGTGTTCAGTTTTATTAGGCTACCATTCACATGTCATGCAATTCAGTCATTGAATCACATTAAGAAGATGTACACAATCATCACCCTACTCAGTGTCAGAAGCTTCTCTTCATTCTTATACTTGTTTGTCCAAGGCACCCCTAACGTCACTTCTTTTCTTTTTTTCCCCAGTCATTTTACTGAGGCTCTTACTTCTCTCATAACTCCATACATCAATTGTATCAAGCACATTTATACATATGCTGCCATCAACATTTTCTAAACATTTCTTATCTATTTGAGCCCTTGGTATCAGCTCCTCTTTTCCCTCTCCCTGTCCCCCGTCATGACCTCTTGAAAAATGATTATTATTTTCATATCTCACAACTACCGCTGTCTTCCTTCACCCACGTTTGTTGTTCATCTGCCTAGAGGTATGATGTGGTTATGTGTCAATCACTGTGATCGGTTCCCCCTTCCTCTCCTCCTCTCTCCACTACCCCCCCCCCTTTTCTCCTGCTATTGCTGTTCCCATTTCTGTTCCTGTGGGGTTTATCTCACCGGTGTGTCATGAGCTCTTATCCATAAAGCAGTTTCCTACTGTCTCAATAGATTTACCTATCTTGGATTTTATATACAAAATAACATTGTTTTTGTATTTCAACAGGTGTTGTGAAATGTAACTTACACCATACAATTCACCACCTCGAAGGGTTCAAGTCAATGATCCTTAGTGATCATAGAGATGTGGAACCCTGAGTACAAACAACCTTAATATATTTTATCACCTTACAAACAAACCTCATCCTTCGGAGTGAGTTCCGCTCAATGCTCCCCTCCCCCAAGCCCCTGTGGTCGTTAGGGGCTGTCAACTTGGTTCCCACTCTTTGTACAAGACAAGGAGACATGCTGTGGTCCTGTCCCGTCCTCACAATGATGGTTATAAGTGAGCTCAGTGTGGCAGCTGCTGTGTCAATCCATCTCCTTGAGGCTCTTCCTTTTCAACGACCTTCTATGTTCCCAAGTCTGGTGTCTTTCTCCAGGGACTGCTCGTCTGACAGCATGCCCAAAGTCTGTGAGACAAAGACTCACCGATTGGCCTCTCAGCAGCATTCCGAAAGCTGTTCTTTCAAGACTTGTTATTTCTTCTGCCCGTCCCTGGCACTTTCAATATGCTTTGCCAGCACCATAACCCATTACATTTTCATTGGTCTTCCATCATCACTGTCCACCTTTCATCTGCATACGAGGCCACTGAAAATACCATGGTTTGGGTCAGGCTCACCTTAGTCTTCAAAGTGACTTCTTGGCTCTTTAAGCTCTTTGACGAGGTTTTGTGCTACAGATTTGATCAACAAATCAATGCATTGTTTGCTTTCTTGACCACAGTTGTCACAAGTATTGATTGTGGATCCAAGCAAGATGAAATCCTTGGCAACTTCATTTCCCCCCTCCATGTATCGCAATGTTGTCTACAGTTCCACTTGTGGGGATTTGCTTTTCTTTCCTTGAGCTTCACCAGCCAGTTCTTCAAACCATCGCTGCTTTCAGCAAGCAAGGTTGTGTAACTTGTGTATTGCAGGGTTTTATAAATCTTCCTCCAAACCTGAGGCAGTATTCTTTTATGTATAATCAAGTTTCTCAGGTTACTTACTGAACATACAGATGGAGTATAATGAAAGGCTACAACCCTGAGGCACATCTTACCTTATTTTAAACTAAGCAGTGTTCCCTTGTTCTGTTCAAATGACTACCATGTGCAAGTTCTGCATGAGCAGGATGAAGTATCCTGGATTGCCCATTCTTCTCAATGTTACCCAGAGTTTGTGCTCATCCTCACAATCTAACGAAGATGTCTTTTCAGTATTCTCTGCTTTCAACCAAGATCCACTTGACATAAGCATTGGTATTCCTAGTGCCAGGTCTTCTTCTGAAGCCAGTTTGAATTTCTGCCAGGTCCCTGTTGAGGTACCGCTATAAACATTTAGAAATTGTCTTCAGCAGAATTTTATTTGCATGGGGTATTGTCAATTTCCCCATTCTTTTGGGTTGCCTTTCTTTGGAATGTGTGCACATATGAATCTCTGCTAGTTAGTTGGCCAGATGACCGTCTTCCAAATTTCTTGGCACTAATTCATCAGCTGGTTGAAACATTTCAATGGGTATTCTGTCAATTTCTGAAGCTAATGCCTTCGATGCAGCTTGGACCTCTTTCCTCAGTACTATCGATCCTTGATTATATGCCGCCTTTTGACATGACCGCGTCTCTACCAGTTCTTATTGGTACAGCGACTATATTTCTTCCATCTTCTTTTGATGCTTGTTACATCAATCAAGTCAATGAGTTGATTCTGACTCATATCAACTCTATAAACTCCAAACTGATGTCACATGATGTCACAGCGACCCTATAGGACAGCGTAGAACTGCCCTTGTGGGTTTCTAAGACTGTAATTCTTTACGGAGGTAGAAAGTCTCATCTTTACACTCAGTTTTTTCTCACAAGCTTTAGTAGTTGAAGAGTAGTTGAATAATATTTTTATTCAAATCCAGTATTAACTGGATTCTTCAGACTTCAAGATAGATTCAAGTCCCTGACAACTACTGATCTTTCTCTTTTTTTTTTTTTGGCATCACTGCCTTTTGGTGGGAGTGGGAGGCCCAGCCTTGCTCCTGAAGAGCTGCTGCTGAATTTGAACCGCCAACCCTGTGGGCCACAGTCCTGCACTCAACCACTATGCCACCGGGGCTCAGCCTCTCTTTTCATATATATACTTGTTCACTCCAGACATCTCAAATAAAAGGGGTCATATGTGGCTTTTGTGACATTCACTTAAGTTAATACCGTTGCGATTCATTAATTTTGCAGCAGGTGTCAACATTTCATTCTATTTAATGCCAGAAGGATATTCCACCGGATGGATAGGCCACATATTGCTAGTGCATAATGCTAGTGTAAACATTTACATGTGTTTGTTTTCATTTTTCTTGAGTAGAACATCCAGATCCAATAGTAATTCTTATCTTATTTTTTTCATTTTTTCTCTATATCTTTTTAAGGAACTACCAGGTTGTTTTTCAAATTTGCTACACCATTTCACATTCTGACGAGCAGCATATAAAACTCAAAGAACCAAACTCATTGTCATCAAGTCGATGTAAATTCACCGCAACCCTCCCATTGGACAGAGCAGAGTTTCTGAGACTGTAACTCTTCACAAGGAGGAAGCCTTGTCTTTCTCCCATAAATCAGTTGGTAGTTTTGAACTGTTGACCTTGTTGGCAATCTCATATGTAACCACTTCACCACCAGCGCTCCCAGCAGCGTATAATCCCCAATTTCTTCATGTCCTCTTTCACACGTGTTATTTTCTGTCCTTTCAAATATAATTACGCTGGTGGGTGAAATGGCCTCTCATTGTGGTTTTGATGTACAGTTCTCTCCTAACTAAGGAGTCTCAAAAACTCATTGCCATCAAGAAAATGTCTACTCCCACTGACCCCCTCAGGATTCCTAAGGGTGTAACAATTTACAGGAGTAGACAGCATAGTCTTTCTCCCAGGGGGGTGCTGGTAGCTTTGAACCGCCAACCATGAATTCACAGCTCAACCCATAACCACTCTACCACCCAGGTGCCGATGACAAGTGATAAAGACTGTGGCAGTTACATAATCTGTCATCAATTTGAGATTTACCACTGAAGGGGTGGAGTTTGGCTTGTCAATCAGGTTGTAGCTTGATAACCTGTTTGGCGGCACTGAGGAGATATATAGCTTTCTGGAAGCAGGACGCAGGCTCACTCTCTGGACAGCTGACAAGAAACATGCATCTCTGCTCGTGCCCTGAGCTGGAGGAGCCATGTGGAGAGCCCTGCCAGCACCGAGATGCTTACAAAGTCACTCGGTCCACAAGACGTCCCACCCACTGGCCTGTGATCTTCCTGCATGTGGCATCATTGCATGTGTTTCATGAGTCTGATCAGGACTTTATAGATTGGTATCGGGCATATGGATTAATAACAGACTTAAGGACTTGATCTGGACTGGGCTGGGATTTTTTTCCCCTCAATGTTCAATTGCTCTTGTATTTAAAGCTCTTTCTTTTTTTTGTTGGGCATCACTGCCCTCTGGTGGTCGGAGTAGGAGGCCCAGCCTTTGCTCCTGTGGAGCTGGAATTGAACCTCCATCCCAGTGGGCCGTAGTCCCGCTCACAACCACTACGCCACCGGGACACATCCCTAAAACTCTTTCTTATACACATAAGAGTGTGTATAAATTTGTTTCTCTCATCTGCCCAGACTAACACAATGACCATCTTTTTTTTTTTTTTGGGGGGGGGGGGGCACACATCACTGCCGTCTGGTGGTAGTGGGAGCTACCCAGCCTTGCTCCTGGAGAGCTGCTGCTGGATTTGAACCGCCAAGCCAATGGGCCGCAGTCCCGCACTCAACCACTGGGCCACCAGGGCTCAGCCCAATGACTATCTTCTTATGTGCACAGAGATGAGACTTCCTCCATCTTGAAAACCCAAGAACAGGGCAAGTTTCTCTGTCCTTTGGGGTCACTGAGTCTAAATCAACTCAATGACAGGGAGGTTAGCCATTTGTCCATCTTTCTTGGGAGAAATGTCTATTCAAGACTTCTGCTTATTTTTAAGTTGGTTATTTATCTTTTTACTATTTGTATTTCTATAGTTGAGATTCGTCACTTAACAGAATATGACTCACAAATATTTTCTCCCATTTCTCGTTGCTTTTCTACTTTCTTTGTGTGTGTATATTTGGCCTGTTACTTTTTGAAGTATTTTTAAAATCTTGTTATTGTTGTTGAGAATATGCACCACAATACATATATCAGCTCAACTGCTCTAACATGTACACTTTCTCACACTGGTTACATTCTTGAGTTTTGCTTCCATTCCTGAGTTTTGTCTGAGTTCTTCCTCCATTTATTCCCATATGCCAATTCATTCTCCATAAGTGTTCTATGTAATCCCCCCCGCCAATTCAGTAGTTTAATCCTATCAAGATGAATTGTACCATCACATTATAGAACATTTTTCTTCCTTGCATTCATTGTTTTTTTTGTAGTTTTTTTGTCAATTTTGGCAAAACTGTATACAACTAAACATTCTCCAATTCAGTATCTTCTACATGTACAACTCAGAGTCATTGAGTCTACTCTTCATGTTGTACAACCATTATTACCCCTCTCCATATCATACTACCTATGGTAACCAGAGTTCAATCTTGGTTTCTTCCTTTTTTTGTTTTTATGAGTTTTCTTGGTAATAGTATTCAAATATCATACACTTCTATTGTTAAATTGCTTTTAAAATTAATTGTATATACATCATCACAATCAGTCCTCATGTTCCCCCCTCCTCTCGCATTCATTGATTACTTCCCCCCCCCCCTTTCAGTTAATGCCTCTCTGTATCCCCTCCTTTTGTGTTTTATAATAAACTGGGAAATCTAACAAAAACAAGAAAAAGCAGAACCAAAATGACACAGAAAGAAGAAAACAATGATAGTATGAAGACAAAAATAAAGAATAAAAAAAGAAAAGACCACCAACAATATTTTGAAAGTCGGAGAAGAAATTTTTGTCGTGAAGCAACCAAGAAACATTTCAGCCTACAGCAAATTCAGGTTGGGTCAAAAAAGAGGTCAATTGGCCAAGTATCATATTGCACCATGATTCAATCCACCATAATCAGATTTATTATCATCTCTGTCTATTAATAAAGCACTTTGAGTGCCTCACCCCTGCCAGAGGCTAAATCTGTCTAGACACTCTGCAGAAGGATTTGCATAGCCTTTTACAAAGTGGGTGTTCACGGTTTAAGTTCTGATGCTTTTCCCTTCATCCTGTTTGGAGTTGATCATGGTCAGCTTTGGCTCCCAGAGTTGATGCTGACCTAGTTGGTGACTCACTTCGATGGCTGCTTGTTGGTTTCAGAGTCCAGATATTATTCCATTTGCTAGCTGTGGATCATGTGCATTCTTCACCACACTCTGCCTGAAGGCGAGTCCTGAGAGAGGCCATGTTATAAGAACTGTTCTTGAATTGGGGCTAGAATTATGTGGGAGTCCAAAATCCATCTGCTTTCCCTTTCTTAGTGATGTTTTTTAGAGCAAAAAAAAGTTGTCTCATCAAATCCAATTTATCTCCTTTTTTCTTCTGATTCATCCCCTCTTTGCCCCCCCCCCCACCCTCCACCCCGGCATTACTGCCCTGGTGGGAGTAGGAAGCCCAGTCTTGCTCCTGGAGAGCTGGTGCTGGATTTGAACCATCAACCCTGTGGGCTGCAGTCCCGTACACAACCACTATGTCACCAGGGCTCAGCTTTCTTCTGATTCTTGTACTTCTAGGCTTTTAAAAATGTATTTAGCCTAGAGAAATATGCCCAAATGAAAGAAATGTTTGATTCAAAAACAATAACAACAAAACTACTGGTGAGAAAGCAAACATAAATACTTGAGAATCCTTCCAAGAGCCTTTTTTTACTTTTTAAACTTTAGACTTTCAAAATTTTTCTTTTATTATACTCCACTTCATTCAAGAAAATAGTTAGATGCCACGTGTGAAAACAAGACACTGGGGACATGTGAGATAAGGATTCTGGGCCAAAGGAAACGATGCATCTGCTAGAAGGGCCGGGGTAAAGTCAGCTGGTGTCTAGAATTACATGCACGGAGTGCCCTACTGGCAAACGCCAAAAGGAGAAATGCAATTATTTATAAGTTTCACAGACCCACAAGATAAAAACATATCAGTGGCTTAGGGAAGGCATCGTTTTCATGGCCGGAAGACAGAGATAAAATTCCCTGCGGGTCCTTTTAAAGTAAGAATGTGTTCAGGTTTATCAGCAAGAAGAGAGTGCATATGTGCCTGCTAGCCTATCTTTTCCCTCCCCAATTTCCTTTCCTTCCTAAGTTTACAAACCCATGTGTCTTTCTCTTCCTGCCAAAAGTTTTGACACCCACTAAATTGTCCTCATCATAGTAATCTTTTCTTTTTTTATATCGTTTTGTTGGGGATTCATACAACTCTTATCACAATCCATACATCAATTGAATCAGGCATGCTTGCACATAAGTTGTGCTCATTCTTTTCTAGACATTTACTTTCTTTTTTTCCCAATGATTTTATTGGAGGCCCTTACAGCTCTTATAACATTTGATACATCATTTGTATCCAGCATATTTGTACACATGTTGCCATATTCATTTCCAAATATTTTCCACTGGAGCCCTTGGTATAAGCTCCTCTTTCCCCCTCCCTTTTTTTTAATGAATCATTTTATTGGTGGCTCATACAACTCCCATCACAATCGATAAATATACATCAATTGTTTGCATACCACATTTGCACACCTGTTGCCATCATCACCCCCGAAACATCCTCCCTCCACTTAGGCCCCCAGTACCAGCTCCTCATATTTCCCCTCCTTTCCCACTACCCTTCCCCCATGAACGCTTAATAATTTACAAATTGCCGTTACTTTTTCATATCGTGCTCAGTCCGATGTGTCCCTTCGTAGTAATCTTTTCAAGACAAAATATGAGCCTGTCGCTTTTCATCTTGAAATCCTGCAGCAGCGCCCTGTTGCCTCCAGGACGACATTTAGACTTTTAAAGCGGCTTCTGGGACACTTGATATTTTCATCTCAGCCTCCCAGCGCCATCCAGTTTTAACCTCTATTGACTGGGGAGCTCAGTTTGTCAGTGCCTTCGTTCTGGGACCCTCCCTCCATCTGTTCTCTTAGTTAACTGCCCCTACTTCTGATCGGGATTCCTGGGTAAGGGAAGCACTCAGCTACAAACTGAAAGATAGTGCCCAGACCCACCAGAGGTGCTGGAGAAGAGGTTGGTGTGGTTTGGCACGGACTGGAGGGCAAGCGATTTCCTGTATGCATATGCAGACTTTAAGTCCAAACTCACTGCCCTCCACTTCATTCCAGCGCATCCGGTTCCCATAGAACAGGGCAGAGGGCTCCTTTGAGTTTGCTTCTGAGACTTGAAATCCTCACGGGAGCAGAAGTCTCGTCTTCCTCCTCCAGAATGCTGGGGGTTCAGACTGCTGACTCGTTGCCTAGCCCACTATGGCAGCAGGTCTCCGCTCGGTATAGAGTAGACCACACAGTGACAGCAGATTAGAAAAGACGGAGGAGAGCTACTACTGGGTCGGTGTACTGATCCCAACAGTCTGTCCTCTGCGGAAGAAGCTTTTAAAATGAAAATGAATGACCCAAACCAACAAACACAAACCCACCCTACAAAAGCCAAGTCCAGAGACTCAAGGGGGGGAGAGGACTGTGAGGTTACTCAATACATAAGCAGCTTTGGTCACCCCGAACAAACCTGAACCCAAATAACCTGATGTAAAATCAACACAGCATCTAGCAAGTCGTAGATAAGTTACAGTCATTGTTGGCTATCCGAAGAAAGTCGTGAGAATGTAAAGTGTTATTTAGAATAACTTCCTTTTACACTGTCTGATGTCAAGCAATTTCTTAAAGTGTTTAGTGCTTGAAAGTAAACTATTAGAAGGAAACCTCGATTCGCTACACTGGCTGTTTCTCCAACTGATGTTTGAGTCTATAAAAGGAAAGAAAGGCCACCCTCTAAACCTCTGTCCTGTTTGTTTGCTTGTTTAGGAAAACAAATGGTTTAGAAACATGAGGGGATTATACATATACATTATGGGAAATGTAGATAAACCAGGAGAAAAAAGTATCACACACAATCTCGCTTTTCCAAGATAATCACTGCCAACATTTTGAAATAAATTCTACTTGGTTTATAAACATGTGCGTTATAGGCATGGTTTTTAAAATCAAAATGGCATTTTATTGGCACATTTATGTATGTCTATAGGGTTTTATTTTAAATACTCATGCATCATGCAGATCCTTTTTTCTGAAATGTTATTATTGAAAACATTACAAAAATGGCATGGATATCAGAAGACCCCAAACAAATAAACGAACCCATTATATTGAAATGGGGAGGGAGGAGGAGGTCAGAGCAGAGACCCCAAACCCATCTGTAGATTGGGACATCCCATCACAGGAGGGTCATAAGTAAGGAATGACTCAACCAGGGCACAATAGAGCACCAAGGAAACATACAATATTCCTGTGATTCCATGAGATTTGCTTACCCCCCACCAGCATGACTCCAGTCCTGCCTTTCACTGTGAGTTAGACTGGAGCACGTGCACAGATACGGAAAAGAGTTAAGAGCTCATAACACATGGAACCCAGAAACAGGAATGAGTAGTGATACCAGGAGAGTAAGGGGAAGGTTGGGAAAGGAGGGGAGGAAGGGGAAATGATTGCAATGATGGGTGCATAGCACCCCCAACCCCTTCCCTGGGGATGAACAGCAGAAAGCATGGGGGAAGGGAGATACCAGTCGGTATGAAATACAAAAATAACAATAAATTATAATTTATCAAGAGGTCATGAGAGTGGAGGAGGAAAGGAGCTGATTGATACCAAAGGCTCAATAGAAAGTGAATGTCTAGAAAATAATGATGGCAACATATGTACAATATGCTTGATACAAATGATGTATGGATTGTTATGAGAGCTTTAAGAGTCCCTAATAAAATGATATTTTATTTAAAAAAAAGCTAAGAGAAGTCTTAGAGAAGTTTTATATGTACTTCACATGTATTTACTTCATATGTATTTGCCTGCTGTGTGCTTGAGAACTGTTTAATAAAAATTTAATGTAAAAAATACCCTGGAAGCAAGAATGGCAAGGTGGAGGTGGGGACATGTGGAAACCAAACTAACAGCATCAGACACCTAAGGCTTATTTCCATGACGTAAGCGTTCAGACAGACCACCACCTTCCACCTTTCTCACTGAGTCTGACACTAACCATCCCTCCTACTGCAAACTCTCCACTGTGGGGTCTGATCATTCATTGCAATGACTACAGGGAACTTACAGACAGCACCCATAGTTATAGGATTTACTAGCTAACATGTAATTCAGGATCAGAAATGCTCAAGATACAGTTCTTCCATCAAGACTATTTCCTTTCAGTGTCGATGACAGGTACGCCTGTTCCAGTCAATGTTATAAAGCTCTTTTAGATCTGCTGATAAATGCCCACTCCTCCAGTAAGCCATGCTCAACCCTAGCTCCCCTACAAATGCCAGAAGGCACCCTATTTCACCAACAAGTCTTCTGGTCAAAAGCACTCATTTTTTTTTTCACTTTCCCACCATGCTGTGTGCCCTGATTCTGTAGGTACTACTTCTCTGTCACTACTTTACACTGTCTCCCACCATTGTGTAGAGAGGGAATCTTGAGTTCAAAGGACACACTCCACTCCTAGCTCTTCTTGATGGTAATGAGGTTCTTTTTTTCTGCCTCTAGGATGGCTCTTTTAAAATTTTTATTTTATGGGGGTTCTTACAGCTCTTATCACAACCCATACATATATCCATTGTGTCAAGCACATCTATAAATATGTTGCCATTGTCTTTTCCAAAACATTTTCTTTCTAATTGAGATATCTGTACCAAGGTGCATGTTATGGTCTAGTCAGATTTGTAAGGTAGAATTGGAGTCATGATAGTGGGGATGGGGGTGGGGTGGGGTCAGGAAGCATTAAAAAACTAGAGGAGACTGCGGTCCACAGGGTCGGCAGTTCAAATCCAGCAGCAGCAAGGCTGGGCTTCCTACTCCCACCAGGACAGTAATGCCCCATCCCCCAAACAAAAAACTAGAGGAGGATGGTGTGTTTCTTTGGTGCTATACTATACCCTGACTGATTCGTCTCTCCCTTGTGGCCCTTCTCAATGAGGATGTCCAGTTGAACTACAGATGGGCTTTGGGTCTCCACTGGGCCCTTTCCCTCTTTCACATCACTATGATTTTTGTTTTGTTTTGGGTCTGTGATGTCTGATACCTGATCCCATCGACACCTCATGATCACACAGGCTGGCATACTTCTTCCATGTGGGCTTTGTTGCTTCTCAGCTAGATAGCCGCTTGTTTATCTTCAGTCCTTTAAGACCCAAGACACTATATCTTTTGACAGCCGGACACCATCAGCTTTCTTCATGACATTTGCTATGTACCCATTTTGTCTTCAGTGATCACATTAGGGCAGGTGAGCATCACAAACTTCTGGGGTAGTAGTAAAAAGCATTTTGGCACTGAGGAAGTACTTGAGTGGAGGCCCAATGTCGAGATGGCTCATTTTAAACCTAGCAGGGCTAACCAAAGTGACCATTTCCTACGTTAGGTTTCCATATAACTTATCTGCATGATTGCGCCTCACAAAGGTGTTATGTACCTTTTTGATATTAATAGTAAGCTATCCAAACCCCTTGGTGGGCCACAAGTAGTTCACATTTGCATAGTCCTGCCCAGACATTTGGTGAGAGTTAAAGACTTATAGTTAGCAAGTAGTTCACTGCAAAGCAAATAGAACCAGAGCACACCAATCCACCCATTTCTACATTTACTGGCATTGATTACATTCTTTGAGCTGTGTAACCATTTAACTCTCCTTTTCTGAGTCATTCCTCTTAATATAAACTTGAACATAAACACTGTCCCTTTATGGTTCCTATCTATCTTCTATGTTACTGTTACCAGTTTGTTCCCAGATAGATAACTCTTGAAAGAGCATAATGTTCAACTTTTTTTTTCATTATTGAAGCAAAATCATTGTTCAGGTTTTTTTTTTTTTTTTAGGCATCACTGCCCTGGTGGTGGGAGTAGAAGGCCCAGCCTTTGCTCCTGGGAGCCGGAATTGAACCTCCATCCCAGTGGGCCGCAGTCCCGCGCACAACCACTACGCCACCGGGGCTCAGCCCCATTGTTCAGTTTTAAGATGATTTTAGGGCATTTGTTTTCCTTACTTTTCATTTTGCATTAGGGCTCAGTTTACACAACGTAGTTTTACACTAGCAATCCATATGCATTCAGTAGTAGTCACATGATCTGGTGTCACGATGAGGAAGCAGAGTGAAGGGGTACAGTCTAGCCTATCATTAGCATTGCAGTCTGATGACCTCATTTAGAGGCACTCAGGAGATACAGAGCTGGCTGTGGGTGGAACACAGACTAACGCCTGGGATACTCTTCTGACAAGATACATGGTACTATGCCAATTGAGTGAGTGCCTTGGGCGCTGAAGGAGCCATGTGGAGACGCCTGCCAGCGCTGAGATGCTTACAATGCTACTGGATCCACAAGACTTCCCACCCACTGCTCTGTGATCTTCCTATATTCAGCATCATTGCATGTGTTACGTGAGTCTGAAGAGGACTTTATAGATTGATATCGGACGTACGTGCTATTATGGACTTGATCCAGACTGGATTGGGATGTTTCCCCAATATTCAATTGCTCTTGTATACAAACCTCTTTTTTATACACATGTCTGTGAATGTGTTTCTCTAACCTACCCGGATTAGCACACATTCTGATTCAACGAATGCATTGCAATCCCCTCAACCCCACTCCCTTCCTGGGCCTCCTGGTTCTGTTCCTCCTTCTTTACTAACCTGGGTAAATGCTGCCTCTTTTCTCTAAAAAATTTGACTAGTTAAATATGGAGATGAATCCAGTTCTAGACCTGAAAGGTGACTGAGGTCATACTCTTTGGAGTTCTACCACTGTCTATCCAACCATGAAGTCTGGTCTTGTTGATGACTTTGAGGTTCTTTTTCTATATTTCCATCCTATCCTGTTCAGGACCTTCTTCCACAATCCTTTTCAGAGCAGTTGATAGTAGTAGCGGGCCACCATCTAGAGTTCTTGATCTCAGGGTTGGGGAGACTGATGTTTGCAGGGTCCATTAAGCCATTGCACTAATGGTTTCCTTGTGTCTCTTGAGTTTTGTCACACTTCTTTCCTCACTCCTGGTGGGAGACCAGTCGCTGCACCTTAGATTGCTGCTTACAAACCTTTATGACCCAGTTGCTACTTATGAAAGTAGGATTTCGTTGTCTTTGTGAGCTATGTTCTGCCAATTGACCATAGTGTACCCCAAGACCTGACTTCAGTGGTCCAACGAGCTATCCCTTATTATGTCTAAGAAGTCTTTCCAAATTTGTCATCAATTTTTTTTAAAGGTTTAATGATGATCTCAGGGATTTATCAAGCCTTCATGCCTCCAGAAAGTCTAGAATCCATGAGAATTTGAAATTCTGTTCTGCATTTTTCCATATTATGATCAAGATTCTTTTTTTAAACCTTTTTTTTGGGGGGGGGGGCAATTACTGCCCTTTGGTAGTCATGGGAGCTAGCCAGCCTTGCTGCTGCTGGATTTGAATGGCCAAGCCAGTGGGTTGCAGTCCGGAACTCAACCACTACGCCACCGGGGCTCAGCTCCCAAGATTCTTTTATATACTCTCTGATCAAAATATTCAGTCATAGTAGCTGGCTACCTTTCAGTATTCTGTTTCATGGGAAAGGAATCAGTTGTTCATGGAGGGAAGGAGTCACATCCTCCTGACCCTCTATCTTCCTCTGTTATTCCAGGTGAATAGAGACTAGTTATGTGTGTCTCGATGGGCCACTTGCAAGCTTTTAAGACTGCAGTACTACACACAAAATAGGAGATAGACTAGAAATAGTACTAAATATGCTATTAAGCTAATGAACTAGAATTTTTCATGAATCCATGACCTTAAACCTCTGGGTTAAGGAACTAAATCCCATGAGGTGTTTGATTGTATATACCATATACACTCAAGTATAAACCCCCCTGGATATCAGCTGAGGCACCTAATTTTACAAAAACTGCATTTAAAATGTACTGGAAAACCTCAGCATATACACCAGTATATGCAGTAAATAGCCTCTCAGTGACTTTTTTTTTTGTCATTGCTGTGAATATCTCTCACACATATTTTGTCATTTCAACTTTTTAAGTGCGCTCAATGTATCGACAGCAATTACAATAATCAGTTACGTAATCAACCCTCCCCTTAATCATTCTGATTCTTTCCATTCTTCTCTCCACCTCTTTAGTCTATTCATTTGTCCTTTCTGGTCTTGGTACATGTGAAATCATGTGGTTTTTAATGAACAAGTGAATCGGATATGTAATCAACGATACACAGGCATGGATTGACCATGGGTTAGACATGGAGGTGGTTTCTAGTTCTCTTCTTCTGATTCTGGGCTGCAGGGTGGTTTTGCAGCTGGAACCGTCTCTTTCGTTTGCTGGATTTTCTGTGACTTGAAAGCATGATGTATGCCCTGGTAGGGAGGGCTTTTGCTACTTGTAATAATGGCGCTTTGTGGCTTAATGAGAACGGGGGCTTTATTAATCCCTCTTTGTCTGACCTCATTCAACCTAGCCCTTAGTGGAAGCAGGATTCTTAGGCCCTTGGGACCCTATTGAGCTGTTGTCATAGCAACCAGCGCCCAGGGCAGGGTCACTGGTCCGATGTCCCTAACCACACCACCTCTGTCTTAATAACACACAAAGATCATGGCGGTGAAATCCCAAATATGGAGAGAAACGTGGCAGGACAAGCTCGAAGTCTGTGTCCATTTGATGCTACTGAGGCTAGAGGTCCACAAAACCTTTCTGGGGCCAAGCTTAAATCTTTCTAGAAAGGAAACTGGTTAGCCTGTCCAAAGAACCACCAGCCGAGTTCTGCTGTCACCTCACGGCCTTGGGACTGTTTCAACACCTCTGCGGATTTGTGACTCCATAGACGCTGCACCTGAAATTAGTTTCCCCCACGCCAGAAGACCCAGCAGGGCCCAGCCCAACAAGCTTTGTTCTCACACAGTAAGGCTACTTGTTTCCTGGGTTAGAAAGACCTTGGAGATGATCACCTGTTTCCCTGAGAAACAAATAGGGAAACTGAGGCCCAAGGGGCCAGAGAGTCTGATTCCAAACCACTCAGCCAGCCCGGACAGTTGAAATCAGGAACTGCCTCTCCTTCCCCTTGAAAAGGCACACATTTTCAGTCTCTTGGACAGCAATTACTATGTTAAGAGTTACAGTGGCTATATTTTTTTACGTTTTTAAAAATTTATCATCGTCATTATAAATGGTTCACGAGTAGAGTTTCCTCGTAGAAAATTAGAACCACACAGAAAGATTCAGACGGCGCTGGGCTCTGTCCCAGCACTCTTCCCAGACAGAGAATCCGGAATTGGTCTGCGTCTGCTTTTGAAATCCCTAAGCCTCCTTTGCTCAACGTGGGTGGTCTGGACACCATGGTGACTCAGGTCTGTGCCTCCAGCTGGGCATGAGCCCAGGAGGCTCTCTGAGGCTGTGGATACCCCTTCCACCCACCCCGGCTGGCAGGATAGCCTGTGGCATGCATTTGTCAGCCACGACTGCTGTGTCCTCACTCAGCCCTGGCTGTGACAGGCTCTCCATCTCCTTGTCCCAGTTCCTGCTTCAGAATTCAGATGCCTCTGTTACTGGCCTTGACTGGATATCGGGAGTCTCTAAAGAAAAGGAAAATAGAAATATTTCCAGAAGGGCTTAGCAGCCTTCCCAGCAGGTTTTGGGCCCCATGGGATAGCGCAGAAGCTGTGGGCTCCCGTGCCTGCCTCTGCTCTCACTCCATTCCTACGGCACCCACCCCTCTCTCTTCCCGGCCTCTCTCTCCTCCCTCTTGGCACCCAGGGCCCTGTGCCAGGGAGAAACTTAGCTGGAAACCTCAGTGCCCCCTGGAGAAAGAAAAGGGAGGTTTGAACAACAGAAGGGTTTGAAAAAAGTTTTTAAATGAATGAGAGTTTGCAGAGGGTAATGAGATAGCCAAAGAAATAAACCTCACACTGTGGCTGTTTCATCATTAAAGACGAGTTACAGGAGGGAAAAGGCCTGCCCAGCAGCGCCCCCCTCCCCCCCCCCATCATACCATGTGGGGCACGGTGGGCATCCTGAGTTTGAGATACTTACCCAAAAGGTGGGGCATCGCGGCAGCCTAGAACCGGTTGAAGAGGTAGTTACTTCCCTGGCCTGACCCTTGGCCCACCGCCAGCCACCTTGTAAGGAGAGTGAGATCATGAAACAACAACATTGAAAACAACAATCACCATTTATGGACTGGGAAATAGGAAATGGGCCTTCTTCCTTTGCATTTCCCAGTTTTCCCCTCTATAAGCGGCTAGTTAGATTTCTAAACGCAGAGACCAGGTTTGACGGCTTTTTATTTGGTTGGTTTTCATCAGTGAAACACCATCCTTCCCCCGCCTCCCCTCCAGCAAGTACCACTTCCTCAGAACCTTATTCTTCATGAGAACATCAGAAAAGAGGCACTCTCCAGGTGAAGGGTGTGCTTGGCAAAAACACTCAGATGGTTTGTGGAATCCTTGAGAGTCCTGCACCGCAGGTTTGATCATCGCTCATCCAAATCAATTTTCTTGCTTCACAGCAGTGGATCTGCGTGCTTGCGTGCTAAGGGGCTTGAGGAACACCCCCCCCCCCCACCACCACCAGCCTCACATCATGGAGAATGAAAAGCCCTAAGAAATCTGCGCAGGGTGCTTCTGGCAGGATACCCTATGCAGCCTTCCTTGGTAATGATAGACAGCTTGAGGGGTGGGAAGGACATGTTAGATTTTTCACGTGGGAGAGATTTGTGATCCAAGTGGGTTTTTATAAAGGAGGGAAGAAGTTTCAGGTTTTACAGTCCCTGAACACGGGCACCTCCACTGCGGCCTCAGACCAGAGAGACTGAGGCTCGGTAGAGCAGAAAGCAGAGGAGCAGCCTAAGGGAAGGGGAAGTGGTCTCCAAGTTCCAGCCTTTGGGAGCCTTTAGCTGGGAAGTATGATTGGTGGTACTGGTTGACCCCACTGGCTGACTTAAGCCCACCTGGCCTAGTTTGGGCCCACCCAGGTGTACTGCCTTCCTGGCTCAAGGGTCTGAATTTGGAGCAGGCCCAGCCCTGCTCTAGGTACCAAATAGAAACTTTGTGAGTCCGTAGCTGCAGGAGAAGCTGGTGGTGCTCAGGTTACCCTGGCCCAGGAAGGACGTAACCTTTGCCACAGGCATGGGTCAGATGTCTATTTCCTGGTAGGCTGGAGGGAAATGGCCTTAGTCTCACAATGGGAGGAGCGCTGGAGTGGGGGGGCAGAGTTGAGAGAGACAGAGAGAGAAAGAAGGTCCCTCCTTGAAGTCAAAGTGCAGAGGTCAAGGTAAGCTGTTCACAAGGGATAAAAACCTAGCTGAGGTCTGGGAGGTGGCCTGGTTTTCCTCAAAGATGAATGGGAGAGAGGGGGAGGGGAGCACTTGAGGGTGACAAAGTGCCGTGTGTCCCAGCATGGGCAGGGAGTCCCTGGTTTTCTGGAGCTGCCAGAGGCGAGGTTAGAGAGGTGGAAACATTGGGAGGGGGTGGAGGGGTGGTAAGGTCGCCAACTGCCACGGACGTTTGGGTCACATCCAGGGACAGAAGTTTTCAAATGTTTCGTTCCTGAGGAGCCCGAGCACATGTGGAAGCGCTGTTGGGTCCCAAAGGGCTAGGGTTTCGCCCTGGGACCCTCATGCCTCCGTTGTTTTGTTTTGTTTTGTTTTGTTTTGTTTTGTTTTGGGGCACCACTGCTCTCCGGTGGTGGGAGTAGGAGGCCCAGCCCCACTGCTGGAATTGAACCTCCGTCCCAGTGGGCCGCAGTCCGGCGCACAACCACTACGCCACTGGGGCTCAGCCCCATGCCTCTGTTTTATATTCTGAGGCTCCACACAGGAAAATCTTTGAACCAAAGTTCCGGCGATTACAAAAACAAAGCGAAGCAACCCGTCCTGAGGCCCGTTGAACACTTGCTGATTAGTGTAAGGCTCTGGCCACCCCCTTACCACCTTCCTAAGTCCCTTTGGGGCCCTGCAAAGACCTCCTTACATGGTTCTGCCCTGGATGGAGGGGTGTGTGGGGTGTGGAAACCCGAGTGGACCCCGCTGGTTCTCCCATCACCTCTGCTCACTTTCCCATCCTGCAGGGAACCCTGGGGACGACTCCAGCCTGCCGCTTCCTAGGCTTTGAAGTGGCTGTGTTTATTGTCTCATTTGCATTTATGTCCCTGAAGGGTCAGCAGGAACCCAAAATGTAGAAAGAGGAAAGGCGACAGGCATGCGAGTGTCAGAGCAGTCCTTTTATGGAAGTCGGTCAGACACCTGCTGCTCACGGAGCCGCCACCTGCGGGAAGTCCACCGTGCGACCCATCCTAGCCATGTTTCGGGTTCTGTTCCTGCCCACCTCTGTTGGAGCAGGAGCAACTGCGCCCACAGTGATGGTGGACGCCGGTCCCCGTTCTTGCCTGGCGAGGCACTCCCTGCGTGTGAGTGGGACACTAGGCGGCTGGTAACCCACAGGGCACCTTTGTGTAAATGATAAAGATGGTTCTAACTCCAAGGGGTGGGGGGATAATTGGTGAAGTGGGACACTGTTGACGGGGGTTGGGGGGCAGGGATAGAGGGGGTATATTCTCTTCCCTTTCTCCCGCCGTTCCCTCGTTTGTTGTGTATTCTTTCCAAAAATCGGGACTTTTTCAAAACGCCGTGGGACGCAGGGAAATTGTTGAAAAGCAGGACATCTGGTCCCTTTACATCACTGCATTTCAGCAAGGCATGTCAACCCGTCCATCCTGAAACAGAGGCTCCCTCCTGATCCCGTCTCCAAGAACAACTCCACTTACCACTACTGAGTCCGTTCAGACGACAGCGAGCCCATTGGGCAGAGTAGAACGGACGGACCCTGTGGTTTCTGAGAATGTACGTCTTTCCAGGAGCAGAAACCTCTTCTTTCTCCCTCCCAGTGGCCGATGGCTCGCAGCGTACCTCCTACCCCACCCCCCAGCCCCCCCAACTAGGGCACCTTGCCTCTGAGAAACAGAGGCTCTGATTGTAAAGTGACCAGTCGTCCCGCTTTTGGTGAGCCATTCTTGATTTTAAACAATTTTTCCTACGTCCCGCGGCATTTTTTAAAAATCTCGATTTTTGGAAAGAATGCATGTCAAGCTAGGAAACAGTGGGAGAACGGGAAGGGACTATACACCCCAGCACCTGACCCGCCAGTCAATGATGTCCTGCTTTACCATTGTTAAAATCTGGCCACTTTACAGTAAGGGCCCTTCTCCCGAGGACCCAGAAGCACTTCTTCTCTGCCAAAATGCTCATTGGGTTTAGGGAAGGGCCGTGTCATGCTCTGTTTGCCATGCAGAGGCCTCACTCCCTGCCACCCAGCCTTGGGAGTCAGGGCCGTGACGTTGGGGACCCAAGCTCTGGGCCAGAGGCCAGCTCTTCGGCAGATGGCTGGCCAAATGCAGAGCCGAACTCCCTCTCTGGGTCTGGTGACCTCAACCCAAACCTCAGCTCTAGCCAGGCTCCTCCAGGGTCTTCCTGGCCGGCAGCCCGCAGCAGCCGACTCGAGGTCAGCAGACCCAACTTGTCACCGCACCCTAAAGCCAAGGCCACTGCCAAGGAGTCGATCCCGACTTACACCATCCTTCATGCCCACTGACAGCAACCCCGCAGGACAGGGTCATTTCCCCTGTGAGTTTCTGAGACCGGACCTGCTTACGGGAGTCGAAAATCCATCTTTCTCCCCAGTCAGACCTTCCAGGGCAGAGGACTGAAGAACCCGGGGCCTCGAAGCTAATCGGTTCCAGAAGGAGCGTTGAGAAGCGATGCGATGCGGTGCAGTCAAGTCCCGAATTAATGCGTTCCATAAGGAACAGCTGAAAACGCATGCATCTGTTCTCGACCGCCAAGTGTTTATCCTAACCCTGTCTTTTTATACAGCACACGGAAATTTCAAAGGAAATAAGTTCAGAGTTAAATAATATAATTTAAATAAGAAGCGCAAGGTTTAAAAAGTTTTTAACAACTACAGTGTGGCCCATACCTTGAGAGGGTTGAGGATCTGGATCTGTGGACATGGACATGGAGAGGGGGTGTGGGGAGAGAGGCATTGTTTGGAAGGGGAAGACCCTTCCATAAAATCAACTGGCGGTTGCTTTTTTTAGGAGCCACCTCGCCCCCCTTCTCTGCCTTTTTTCACTAGGACCTGGCTGGCTTTGTCTGAAAAAAGAAATTTTTTTTTTAATCTAATGTGATCTGCGTTTGGTGTTTCCTTAACTGTTTTTAAAAGGTTTTAACGAAATTGTCATAACACTAGCAAGTACACTGTTATCCAGTTCCTTGTCGTGATGATTGACAAACTCTAGAAACTCTTTCTTAGGACCCATGTTTGATCTAAAAACACTACAAAAACCCACTAAAACTAAGAAAATTACAGCACACTGCTTGGAACACAGCTGCAAAAGGTTTAAACAATGGGCACTAACAACGTCAACTAACGCCAATGACCCACCGACACATGAACTGCTTTTGCTTACAAAAATCACATGTCAGACTCCAATGTTTTGCTCAAGCTTCGATGCAAAATGTTCTCTACATATCACCCCGAAATCCGACAATGTTGAGTCCCGCTGTGGTTGAGGGTGGGGGGTGGAAGGGGGGAGGTTTATTGTATCACTGTTTCCCAGAGTTTCTGAGAGCAGGCAGTCTCATCTTTCTCCCTTGGACTGGCTAGTGGGCTTGAACCTCCCACCTGTGGTGAGTAGTGCAACGTGTAAGCCACTGTGTTGCCAGGACTCCGGGTGATACTTTCAGCCACTGTTTCCTGGCTCACTCTCCTCTCAGGGCATCCTTTTGCAGACTAAGAACTCAGCAAAGTCTTTCTAGCTGAGCCTTCGCACATCTTGGTCTTTCATGGCGAGCGTGCGTTGCTAACTGATCGCTGCACTTCCTTTGACTCCTGGACTGAGCCTCAGTTGAGGACTCTCTGTGGCCATGGCAGAGCTATTTGAGTTGGTATGGCGAGCACGACCCTAGCCAATCCCTGATGGCATTTCCAGCTGAGGGCATGAGAGACCAGAGATGGGAAAGATCTTGTGTGAGCTGCACAGCCTTGGAGCTCCGCACATCAGCAGAGCCAAGTCAAGAAATCAGTGTCCCTTTTACCACCAGCCCCTGGGTTCTCGGTTAGGCACCACAGTTTACCTTCTCTGCAATGGAGACTGGTGAATTTAGCCAGGAATTCTGACCCCTCCATCACCATACCCACTGTTTAGTGCGTGAAGAGCTTATGTTTCTTGTTTGATGATCAGGTGGTTAACTACAAACACCTCCCCAGAGTTCTGCTTGGGGGAGATAGTGGCTCTTACTGTCTTTGGGAAGTACAGACACGTGGGGCAGGCCAGGACCACAGAGACCTGTGGGTTCTGCCGCACAAAAGGAGGAATACGCAGCATGAGGCATAAGAGGTTGCTCCTCTTGCCACCTCCTAGAGGTGGAAGTGTCCGTGACCAGCCCTGGTCCCTGCAAATCAATTTGGGGATGAGACTTCTGCTCCAGGCAACAAACGGTAGAGAGCGGACAAGCTCCCCGGGTCGGGGAGGATTGCACACCTGCAGAGGTCCCTCCCAGAATGGAAAGTATCACTTGCTGGGATTTCAAGTGCCTCAGCTCTTGGGCCTCAGAGGATCAAGGCTTGTAAGTGTCTCAGATCCTGAGAAACTCGTCCTCAGCAAGAGCCTCTCCTTGGCAGTTTTCCTACTCAGAAAACACATGGCCCGCGAGGGCTTGGCCCTGGCCTGGCCTGGCCTTGTGTTGAGCCTTTGTGTTTGTCCACTTTGTGTGGCAGCAGAGGCTGGGCACAAGCACCTCTGCCTGGCGGAAATCAGAGTCAAGGGCTTCAAAAGGGGCGAGCCAAAGGGTCACCCCAAACTGGGGAAACCAACAGAACAGTGGCCGTGGCTTTACACGATGGCCTCCAGTCCCCGCCCCCCAACACACACCTAGGGCAGCTCAGCCCACAGGTTTGCGGTCCTTGGGTCCGTTGGCTGGAAAGGCTGGCCAGTTTGGACCAGGATAGATTTTTCTGAACGAGACATTGAAGTTGGTCTTGGGGTTTTTTCTAAAGCCACGCCTCTCAATTTGTGGGTCGAATGACCCTTTCACCAAATTTCTGATGGTCTTAGGAACAGAGGCAGTCTCCAGGCAGGTCCGCCCACAAGCAGATAGGCTGATCTGGTGAGGAAGAACTATTTCAACCTCCGCTCTGACGTTATGCTGTCCTGTTACAAATACTGTCGCAAAATGTAGCAATGCAGCTTGCTGTTATTATATTAAGACAGTTGCCCATGCGGCACCATACTTCAAGACAAAATTTCATTTATTTGTCACTGGAAATAAATATTTCACAGATTATCATTAGATATTGTTTTTGTGATGAATCACTATGCTTTCTTGATGCTCAATTTGTGACAATGAAATTACATCCTGCATATCAGATAGTAACAGTATGATTCCTAACAGTCGCAAAATGACAGTTATAAAGTAGCAAAATGACAGTTATAAAGTAGCAACAAAAATAATGTTATCGCTGGGGTGGGGGGGCACCACCACATGAGGAACTGTATGAAAGGGTCACAGCATTAGGAAGGTGGAGAACCGCTGATCTAAAAAAGGGAGGATCACAAGTCTGCAGTGAAGTGGGCTGTGAGCACAGCAGCCTCTGCAGAGAGGCTCGGGCTCACCCAGGCAAGTCTGGCCTAGGCAGGAGATAAGAACATAGCTAGGAGTCCAGGTTCCCATCTGATATAAAGGAGAAGGCCAGGAAACCCAGGTCTCCCTGTACATGCCCAGCATCCTCCACACTGCCTTCTGCTGCCCACATGCCCCACCCTGCCCCACACCCCTCCTGTAGCCTGCATTACGCCCGATTCCTTCTGGGATCCCAACACAGACAGCTAGCCAGCCGTGAGTGCTGTGGATCACTGAGCCTGTGAAATGAATGCCAGCCACAAGGCCAGGAGAGAGGGACAGGATGGTCGCGCCGGGCATGCCCAGAGCCAGTCAGCCAGGCGAGGGACATCTACAGCTGCTCACACAATGCAGCTCCCCCAGTCATCAAGGAGGCACCATCTGTGCCCATGCCCCCGTGCTGCCACCAGTCCCTGCCATCACGGCAGCTGCCCAGGGAAGACAAACCTTCTGTCATCTTCCTGGGTCAAGAAACAGCTGACCCTGGCACTCCAGCATCAAACAGGATGAGGTCTTGTTGGAAGCCATCTGTCATGAAACCACACACAGATCTTCACACAGGGGAGTGGCCACCAGCTAGCAAAGACCCCGGACCCCCCAGAATCTGGGAACCCCAAGAACTGCAAGAGGTTTCAAAGCCCAGGTGCTTCTTTCAAATCCTTCCAGTGGAGCTTCCAGAGGAGGAGAGACTAGGAAGCTAGGGCTGGCAGTCTGCTTCTGAAACGAGCCACGGGAAAGCGTGTGGGTCACATCAGGCTGATCCCAGGAGGTGGTGCAGGACAAAGAAGCCTTTTCTTCCATGTGTCATAGGGTCACCACGAGTCGGAAGCCGACTTGATGGCCGCTGGCAACAGGGCCAACATGCCCAAGTTTAGATGTTTTCCTGGTCTCACTGGCCACGTCCTGCACTCCTTTCAGCTCCACTGTATTGTCCTTGCTTCGCCTTTAAGAAGTGCCCTTTGCCACACCAGACCGAGTCTCTGGGTCTTTCCTCCTCTCCTGGCTCATTTCAGGTCACTGTCATCTCCTACCTGCGAGAGCTTTGTGACCTGCCTCCTCACCCACCATGCGCCGCTCTCCTTTGAAATACAAGTCAGAGAAAGACCCCCTTAAGGGCTCCGTATCTCACTCAAGGGAAACCCTTGCAGCCTTGCACCCCACTGCTGACTGGACACCTCTTCTCCCTCCCTCCCTCCTCCTTCCACACTTCAGTGTCCCCTCCCCTCCAGAACAGCCATGGTGGTGAGTGGGTCGGCAAGGGAAGGGGTCCTTTGGATACACCAAGGTCTGGGATGAGAGCCTGAGAATGGTGGCTGTCGGGGGAAGGACATACAGAATGCACTGCCTGCCTCTGGGAAGCTGGAGCCTCTGGTACAGAGACAGCCCCACCCCCACCCCTACCCCTCTCCAAAAAACAGAGACCCCCGGTCTACTCGGATAGGCACCGAGGCCTAACTCTTGAGCGTGGCAAGATGCCAGTGGGGAAATTGGAGAAATAAAAAACAGAAAGCATGAAAAGCATAGATATAACTTTAAAAATAGACTACTGATAGTTTCAACTCCAGGAGTGACATCTGAAAATTTGGTAGATATACACAATTTGGAGAAAATTTGGAGGCAGAAAATTTGAAGCTACATAGAAGTCCATAGTACATCAGCACAACTTTGAATCCTATCATGTATGATGTGGCTGTGGTGGGAGGCTGTTGAGTCAATTCCAACCCGGACAATGGAAAAACACAGCCCCATCGTGCATGAACCTCAACTGTTCTTCTGGTTGAGCCTATTGCTGCAGCCCCTGTACCGATCCAGCTCGTGAGGCCCTTCCCCAAGATGTCCTTCTCCAGGGACTGGTCTCTCCTGACCACATGTCTAAAGTACACGGACTGAAGTCTCCCCATCCTTGCGGCCAAGGAACATTCTGGCGGTCCTTCTTCCAAGACAGATGTGTTTGTTCTTTTGGCAGTTGCTGGTCCTTTCAAGACTCTTCGCCAGCATCGCAGGCCCTTCAAGTGCATGGATTCTTCTTTGATCATCTTGATTCAAGGTCCTGCTTTCACATACAGCTAAGGCAACTGAAAGGACCATGGCGGCTTGGGTCAGGCCCCATCAGCCTTCAGAGTCACAGCCTTGCCTTTCCACACTTAAAAGAGGCCTTGTGTGGATTTAGCCAGTACAATGTGTCCTTTGATTTCTTCACTGCTGCTTCCAACTAAGATAGACAACCATATTTTTGTTGTCTTTTTTTTTTTCGCTTGCTGGAGAGAAAGACCCACTTCCCATGATCACCAGCTTGCGAATCCCACTCACCGTCTGAGTCCTAAGTACTGGGATGAGAGGACCTGTCCCCTCGAGTGGGGGCATTGCATGGAGATTATGTGATGAGCAGATGATGGGGGAGGGGGGAGATAGCGGCGGGGGGAGAGGTCTGGACACTCAGGCAGAGTGAGACATTTCTTCTCAGGACAGAGTTGCCCGTCTCTGTCACGCCCTCCCCCACCTGCCAAGGTACTGGGCCCCGCTGTCAAGATTCCCCTGCTCTGGGCTGCTTGTACCGTGCCCCTCCTGGTGGTCCTGACACTTTTGGGGCCACTGACTCCCGCTGCCCCAGTCATTGGTGACACCCAAACGTCCCACTGTGCATGAGCTGCCCCTTTTGGCCTTCCCCGGGGCTCCTGCCCTTGTCATGTCGGTCTCAGGCATGCAGGGACCAGAGTGCTGGGCAGCTTCAGTTCCTTCGAGGTACTGTGCTCAGGAAACACGGCATGACTGCTTCTCTCCGCCTTCTGAGTGCAACTGCTGTCCAGTGGCTTTAAGGCCAAGGCCTCACTGGCTGGCTCCTCTCTTCCATGTCCTTCACAGAGACGGAGTTTCTTTCATAAATATGAGCTTTCTGACTACCCTGCGTCAAGCAAGTGTGTCAGCGTGGTTCTTCCCAAGCATGTTGGCCATGAGCTCACTTGATGTCTCCGCGTCTCACATTTTGGTAAACCTTGTTCACACTAGTTCACACGGCTATCTGCCCTCTCTAGACGTCCGCATATGTGCAGTGCAAACACCAGCTTTATTAGCACCGGAAGATCCACCAAACCATCTCCGCCTTTCGTTACTTGCTTTAGTGCAGTGGTTTGGCACTGGGCCCACCACATAGCCAAGGCAGGTTTGTATCTAATCTGTGGCTCTCCGTTTCTCAACCGGGATTATGCAGCTGCTCCATAGCCTACTCTTCATATTTAATCACTTATCGTTCTTTTTCCATGGCATCCACAATCTTAAAAAAAAAAAAAACCTCCACTTTCAGGGGCTGCAGAATCAATCATACAGATACATTGTAATACATTTAATGACCCACTTGGCCTTCCAGGGTTTGCTATTCAGCTTTCTCTATTGCTGTCCTCTTTATTTTGTTTTGAATTTTTGCCTGTTTCCTAGGAGAAAATTCTTTGAGTAAAACATAAAGGTTAAAAAAATTTTTTTTAAGTGAATTGTTCTTAATATGCTTTCTCAAAGTGTTCCCAGAAAGACTGGCTCTGATTTACATCACTCCCCCCAACCCCCACCTCCAGGATCAAGCTGATGTACACCAGCTTCTGATAACACCGGATAAGCACATCTGGGTACCTGGAATCTAAATAGTGGTAATTTAAGGTTTTCAGTTACTCAAGTCTTTAAGGAGTTCATACACCATTGACCATTTTTAATTCGTAGGTTCAACTATCTGCTTTCTCCTCTTGCTTACCGAACACAAGTGTAAGAAACATGGGGAATGTATTCAGAAATCACTTGGCGAATTCCAAGAACATATATACACTCCTTGTGATACTAGCTGCTCGTGTGTTTTTACCAGTGCACTGTTTACTCCTGTGTTTGTTTTCGATGGCTTTTAGCACCTCACGGATACCGTGTTTTTAAACTAGCAAAGCGTTTCCTCTTGTGTCTTTGTCTATGACTGAGATAGTCCTCCCTGGGAAATAGCTTTCTAAACGAGTCGTGAGATTGCCTCTTCCTCTCCGGAGTTCTCTAATTTTGGTCAACTTTGAACAAACATCCTTTCTCCAAATTCCATTTTCCCTGGAACATCTGGAATGTGCTTGCTTTTATTCCTTCCTCCCCAGAGGCCGTGTGTTGGGGAGGGGAGAAGCTCCCCCTCTGTAATGACTTCTGGGTAGAAAAACTGGAGGAGGAGGTCTGGAAGGTTCCAAAACTGCTCTTGCCTCCGCTTCCCGGTGGTTATGCTCGGCCCCTGGAAGACAGCTCATCTCTGCCACCAAAGAAAGGAAGCCCCCCACCCAAGGTGCCTCTTCAGTAAGAGGCCTTCAGGTTGAGAAGATGACTGTGGGGCTCGGAGCGACTCTGAGAGCTTCTCAAACTCTCCGTCCTCTTTGGTTGAATGGTGCCAGCAGTCAGAGTGCCCCGAGCCTTGAGAGCCCAGACTCTGCATGTAGCCCCTGTGGCCTTGACACAGGACCCCAAGCCCTGACCAGCGCAAACAGCAGGCGTGGCTGGCCTTGCGTCTTTGAGTGCAGCATACGTGTACAAGAGCCTCGTCTCCCCTCAATGCCAGAAGCCCTGAGCCTGCTGCTTCCCCTCTGCCCTGTGACCTTCCTGCGGAAGCAGGACCTCAAGACTGACCTTGCAAGGTCGCATAGGCTCAATGATGGCTTACTCATCCAAATTCAAGCTGTGGCAACTCACGAACAAATGGTACTTATTTGTATACCTACTTTCTCTGGAGTGGGGACAACAAAGCAAACCTGGCCCAAGAGTGGCGCTGGGAAGAGAGCCAAGATAACGACAGGACTTTAATTATTTTTCTAGTGCTTGGATAAACTAGATTCCCCGTCCTTCAAAGACCGCCCCCCCCGACCCCCCAAGAAAGGATTTTATGAGACGTGCTCAGAAGGTGCCCTGCAGTCAAGAGTTGGATTCCTAGTTGATTTGGGATCTGCTAGCCATTTGCCCAGACAATTTAGGGTATTCAGAAACCCTCGAGGCAGAGTGGGTTATGCTTGAGGCGGCTGACTGCAAGGTGGGCAGTTGCCAACCCGCCAGCCACTTGGCAGGAGAAAGACAAGACTTTCTGCTTCCCAGACGACCTACAGCCCGGGGCTCCCCAGGACAGTGCTTCTCCCAGTTGGAACTGACTCAGTGGCAGGGAGTGGATTTTGGGTTCAGTTATTGATCTGTATGCTTCAGCTTCTTTGTTCATAAAATGGGGCGGAGAACAGTGTGGCAGAGCACGAGGGCCGAATGAAAGGATGCCTATCACGACGAGGGGTTCATAGATGAGGACGAGTCCAAAAGTTCTGCCGCTTTTGTTCCAGTTTATAGGAGGGGGCTTCAAAGAGTTAGTGGGAACATGGCTTTAAAGGGGAATGGGATGTTTTTCCCATGACATTTTTTAATCTCCCCATAGAAGGAAGCGTTTGCTTCAAATAAAAATGTGCTGATAATATGTGCCTGTGATGTCTGTAGGCTCCGGATGATGGCAGTCAAATTCCCTCATGGATACAATGGTCTTAACCTCATTCCAAAAAATAATAAATAACTAAAAAGTACACTCAAAACCCACAGTAGGGAGGCTTCTGCTCAGCCAGTTAAATTCAAAGCAGAGAGGTCACCTCAGATCAGGATGCCCATTTTTTGGAATCCCACGTCTTGATTGACCATCTTTAAGGACACAGGATGATCATGAAGATGTTGTAAGAACATCAGAAATGGCGTTGGTAAGGAAAATGGCAGGAAAACTGCAAAAGGACTTTTCTTCCCCCCCCCCCCCCCCCCCCCCCCCCCCCCCCCCCCGACTCCCTATGACCACAATGCAGCTGTTCATTTGAGGGTGGCAGGAGCTGTCATGGAGACCTGGTGTGGCAGTTAGGCATTGGGCTGTGTTCTGCAGAGTCAGCCCTTCGAAACCGTCCGCAGTGCTTCAGGCAAAAGGGTGGGCTTTCTGCTCCCATCAAAAGTCCCTGTGCCTTGGCAAGGCATTGTGGTCATAGGGAGGAAGGAGCCAATGCCTGGCTCAGATGCTTCTCTGGGTGACTGTGAGGAAGTCTCCAGGTGGGACTGACCTCTCTCCACTTTCTGTCTCATGGGAGCAAGCTGTTGAAGAAGCCAAAGCTTCCATTCTCGTCTTCACCAGGCCCTTCTGCATAAGGTCCTTTTCGGCTTACATAAGGGTTGCATCTCTGTGGTCCCCAACCTGGCAGCCTCATCCCTCTCATCCTTGAGGGGCCATCTCACTCCTGAATTCATCCCACCTGAATTCCCAAAGGACACAGTGCCATCCTCCTGGCCCTTGGTATTCCTGGGAACCCTAGGAGTTTGAAGCACATTCCAGAAGCCTGAGGAACACAGAGTGACTCAGGCCTCAGGAATGTGCAAGCTGATCCCTCTCTTGTGGGGGCAAATTCCTCACCTTAGGATGGGCAGCGAGCTGACGAAATCAGGAAGCCTTAAGAGATTCTTCCAAACATCAGAGAACCACTTCTTAGAATCTCTGCTCCCTCCCGGGCTGCGCTGTCTGTTTTTTCTGCTTCAGACCAGAG
>PVJH01025273.1:0-31782 GCA_004026705.1 Nesogale talazaci
TTTTCCCTCTCCTGAATCTCAGCCCTGATTTTTATTATTTCTTTTCTTTTGCTATTAGTGGGATTATCCTGCTGACTCTGCTCTAGTTGTTGTAAATTCTGTGTCAACGTATCAGTTATGAGACGCTCTTCCTTTTTCAGGTGTGCCTGTATTGCAATGAAACTTCCTCTTAAGACTGCCTTTGCTGTGTCCCATAAGTCTTGGTATGTCGTGCTTTCCTTCTCATTGGTTTCTAGAAATTTTTTAATTTCCTCTCTGATCTGGGCCAGCACACATTCCTTTTGCAATAGAGAATTATTCATTCTCCAACTATTTTCTCTAGTTCTCCTTACCTTCCTTTTGTTGATTTCCAACCTTATGGCAGAGTGGTCTGAGAGTGAGTTCTGTATGATATCACTATGCTTAAATTTATGTAGATTCTCATTATGTCCCAGTACGTGGTCTGCTTTTCCTTTGGATGAAAGACCCTGTAGATATCTACCAAGTCAAACTGTCTAATTGTAGTATTTAGATCTCTCGCCTCCTTGTTGAGTTTCTTTCCCTGTGATCTGTCCTTCTCAGAGAGTGGTGTGTTGAAGTCACCCACTATAATTGTTGAGGCTGTAATTTCTTTACTCATCATATGAAGTGTCTGGTTTACATATTCTGCAGGTCTCTCATTCAGGGAATATATATTTAAGATGCTTATTGGATCATTGTCTACCCTTCCCTTAAACATTATATAGTGTCCTTTTTTGTCTCTTATTATGGTTTGCACTTTGACATCAATTTTATCTGATATTAACTACTATATTGCTACTCCAGCTTTTTTGGAATTGCTGTTTGCTTGGTATATTTTTCTCCAGCCTTTGAGTCTCAATATATTTTTTTCTGTGATCTTAAGATGTGTCTTCTGTAGGCAGCAGATTGATGGGGTGTATTTTCTAAGCCAGTCTATTAATTTCTGTCTCTTAAGGCCTGAGTTCAATCCATTAATATTTAGGGTTATTACATCTATCTGTGCACTCTGTGTTGTCATTTTATCGCTCTAGGATTGGATGTTTTTCTATTTCCATAGGTTGTGTCAATATATGTTTGTGGTTCATTCTTGCCTTTCTTCCATCTCTGAGCCAGGGTTATCTTGGGGGCTGTTATCCCTTTGACTGTTTCTGGGTAGATTCATTCTGCGTGTGTTAGGTCATTGTTGTTGTTCTTCTCCCAGTGGGTCGGGGAGAATCTTTTGTAGGGCTGGGTTCCTTTTGGCATATTCTCTGAGATTTTCCTTGTCTGGAAAGACTCTTACTTCTCCATCAATTTTGATAGATAATTTGGCTGGATAGAGTATTCTTGGGTTTGCCTCATGTTCCTGCAATTTTCGGAATATGCTGCTCCGCTCTCTCCTCTTCTTCATGGTTTCCATCGAAGGTCCGAGCATATTCTTATCTGTTTGCCTTTATATGTGATTGCCCTTTTTTCCCTAGCTGCTCTCATAATTTTCTCTTTTTCTTCATAATTGGATAGTTTAACAACTATATGTCTTGGTGTTTTCTTCTTGGGGTTTAGTCTAGCTGGTGTTCTTTCTGCCTCCTGTATGGTTATATGGTTTTCATTCATTAAGCTAGGGAAGTTTTCCTCTAAGCATTCCCTCACTATTTTGGATGTTGGTTTTCTTGATGCCTCATCCTCCGGCAGACTGATAATCCTAGTGTTGTTTCTTTTCATAGTATAAGCCAGGTATCTAATATTTTCTTCTGCTTCTCTCATAGACTTGTTAGATTTTTTTCTCCCATTTATTAATTTCTGCTTGTGAGTCCTCTAGGTCACTTGTCCTGTTTTCTGCCTCCTCTATTCTCTGGCCGAAATCTGAGAGCTTACTATTAGTTTTTGTTAGCTCACTCTTTAGTTCTTGGATTTCCCTTTGGTGCGTGGCCTTTAACTCCTATATCAATTCTTCTTTCTTCTTTAATGCATCGCTCAAGAGCTGCATACGTGTTAGTAATATCTTGAAGATTTCTTTCTGTGGTTGATCGATCTCTGCATTTTCTATGACTGCTGTTAGGTCCAGCTGATCTTCTTGCATCGGATCCAGTTTCTCTTTTCTTCATACTGTGGAAGCTGCTAGCTGTTTTTTGTTTGATTTATTCCTATTAGGTGGCATTTTCCTTGGTGTTTTGTGGCCCTGGGGTCTCTCTTTAGGAGGCTGGTCTTATATTATAGCTTCCCTCAGGAACTGTTTGCAGCTAGGCCTTGCAGATCTGATGAAGCTTGTTGGCTGAGCAGGGGAGTGGGTTTAGGGGGTGGGTTGGGAATTGGGTGATCTGTTCCTGGCTAGGGGCGCTTGCCACAGATAGATGGGGAAAAATTCTCTAGCACTCTGGGGTGGGGAAGACTGGCTGGCTGTTTACCCAGGGGACAATGTAAAGCAGACCTCTCTGTTGCGGGTCTTGGGGCAGGCGCGCTGAACAGGCAGCGTCTGTGAGGACCGCCAGCGACTGTGGGGAGTGCGGGAGTTCCTTCCGCTCCTGCTAGAAAGTGTGGCCCAGGTGGGCGGGCTTGGGTTTAGGGAATGGCTTGATCTTATCCTGTGCAGTGGTGGCGCCCTTAAGGTGCGCCTGGGCCCGGGCCTCCGGGGTGGGGGAGGGGCTGGCCCTCCGTTGTGCTGGGGACACAGAAGTCCCTGGGGGTGGGGAGCAAGAGGTGTGGGTCTGCGTGGAGTGTCCCCTGGGCACCTTGGGGTGGGGAGGACTGGTCGGTGATTACGTGCGGGCGCTGATTAACTGCAGGTCCCAGATCGCAGGGTCGCAGAACCAGCAAAGAACCGGCAGCGTCTGTGCAGGCGTCTGTGCCCGCGTCCGTGGGGAGCACGGGCGTGCAGGTTGCGCCTGCTCCTGGTTCAGAGGAGGGCTCTGAGCGTTCCTGGAGTCACAAAGCCCAATTAGAGAGCCCCACCCTTCCCCCTGCCACCCCCACTCACCGATCTCCAGGAGCTCCGGGCGTGGGCTTCCTATCTGGCCCCCATCTTCCCTCCGTCTCCAGTTCATACAACTTTTATCACAATCCATTATATGTCAAGCACATTTGTATATTTGTTGCCCTCATCATACTCAAAACATTTGCTTCTACTTAAGCCCTTGGTATCAGCTCCTCATTTTTCCCCTCCCTCATGAACTCTTGATAATTTATAAATTATTATTATTATTATGTCATATCTTACACTATCTGATGTCTCCCTTTACTCACTTCCCTGTCGTCAGTATCCCAGGGAGGAGGTTATAGATAGATCCTTATAATTGGCTACCCCTTTTTTCTCCACCTTCCCTCCACCCTCCTGGTATCACAATTCTCACTACTGGTCCTAAAGGAATCATCTGTCCTGGATTTCCTATGTTTCCAATTCCTATCTGTACCAGTGTACATCCTCTGGTCTAGCTTGATTTAAGGTGGAATTGGGATCATGATAGTAGGGGATAGTAGGGAGAGAAAGCATTTAAGAACTAGAGGAAAGTTGCATGTTTCATCATTGCCACACTGCACCCTGACTGGTTCATCTCCTCCCCACAACCCTTCTGTGAGTGGATGTTCTGCTTCCTAGTGATGGGTTTTGGGTCCCCAATCTGCACTCCCCCTTATTAACAATGATATATATTTTTGTTCTTTGATACCTGATCCGTTCGACACCTCAAGGTCACACAAGCCGGTGTGCTTCTTCCATCTGGACTTTGTTGCTTCTGAACTAGATGGCCACTTGTTTACCTTCAAGCCTATGAGACCCCAACTGCTATCTCTTTTGCTAGCTGAACACCATCAGCTTTCTTCACATCCTTTGCTTATACACACATTTGTCTTTAGCGATCATATCAGGAAGGTCAGAATTTTTCTGTAAGTTTTTCTTCTTCCAGTTTTTGGTTACATTTTCTATAACTTAAAAAAAAAAAACGTGGTCAATTCCCCAGCTTTTAGTCATTCTGACTAAATGATTCTGTTATGAAATTCATCCTTGTTCTCAAGACAATGCAGGTTTCACATCGAACAACATTTTAACTTCAGTCTCTGGAACAGACCATGGGACGCTGGGATGGTCAGTTGGATCACAAAAGAAAATAGGCAGAAAGTAGTGAGACCCTTTTCTTACTACACTTGGTCGTAGCCAAAAGACTGAGAAGCGATGAGACCCTTTTCTTATTAGAAACAACATTAGTGCGGGATGAGCCCCGGTGGCGTAGTGGTTGTGTGCGGGACTGCGGCCCACTGGGATGGAGGTTCGATTCCAGCTCCACGGAGCAAAGGCTGGGCCTCCTACTCCCACCACCAGGGCAGTGATGCCCCCCCCCCAAAAAAATTAGTGCAGTTGAAGATTGCTTCGATTAACAGTGATTAAGGCTCAGAAACCATCAGCTGAAACCAAAGATGGACTGTCCTACTCCCATAAAGAGCTGCCATCTGGGAAAAGCCACAGGGGCAGTTCTACCCTGGCCTGTAGGGTAGCAATGGGTTGGCAGGGGCTCTGTGGCAGTGAGTTGTTCTGTTTTGTTTTTTCAAGCCTCCTCTTTGCCAAATCCAGTCCAGTTGGGCAGGATTTGCTCTTGGAAGACCAACAATGCTGCAACAGAATGATGCAATGTGCCCTGAGAAATTGGCTTGGGCTCCAGGGATTGCAATGACTGGCTCTTCTGAGTTGGAGATTCTGCTCCATAAAAGCTCCTGCATCCCAGACCCACTGAGGTCCCACACCCATGACTGTGCCCCAACTCTGCAAACCGTCTCATCACAACTGCTTTGCCAGAAAGGGAAAAATGCCCAGAATCTGCTCTCACCATTAAGAAAAACCGCCCAATACTTCTCTCATAGCTGGTGTTCTTCTTGTAAAAAAGGCACTCTTAGGTGTGGATTGGCCACTCTTCTTCCCATTCTTCCAGAAGCTCTGTTTGAGTCCATTCTCCGTCCCTCTTTAGTTTCAACTGGCACTCTCGGATTGCCCACCACCTTTACTTCACAGACAGATGTCACTGGTACCGAAGTCTTTGCAGCTGCTTTCCATGAACCTTTGAAACTTCCTTGTGGTGGTCATATGCTTATGTTAATTTCCTGATTGAGATGTAGGGGTGGAGTCTAGCCTGTTAATCTGGAGGTAGCCATTGAGTAGTCAATGAGACCTCAGTGTGGGCATGGCTTTCTCCTGATATGTCTGGGAAATCTCACGATATCTCCCTTGGGAAGATGAGAAGCTATCTTCCCCAGTTGTTGGGAGTTAGTCTCAGAGCTGATTAATCACGGACAAGACAAGATGGCAGTGTCTGAGGAGCCAGAGGAGAAGCCATACGGTTTTGCCCCAATGGAGCCAGATCTCTGAAGTTGGAGAGGCCACGTGGAGACCCCTGCCAGCGATGAGTTGCTTCTGCCACCATTGGATGCTGTTGCTGAATCCTGAGCCCTGGAAGTGAGGAGCCATGGGGAGACCCCTGCCAGCGCCGGGATTCTACACCCACTGACCTGTGACTTTGTGAGTCGGAAAGAGATATTATAGACTAGTATTGGGCATATGGGCTAATATTGGACTTATGACTTTGAACTGGACTGGTTGGGATGCTTTCTCAGTGTTCCATTCCTTTTGTATATAAACCATTCCCTTATACCCATACAGTTGTCTATAAATTTGTTCCTCTAGTTTACCTGGACTAACACTCCTAGAATGTGTGTGCATAAGGTATATGCTCCTGTGTATTTATAGACAACATATGCATGCGTGTGTGTAATAGTTTTATTTCATTTTTATTGTCTGCCCCTTGCCCCTTCTCCCACAAGACTATGTTTCCTGAGGTCTGATGTGTGTGTATGTGGTTCAAATCATTTTATTGGGGGGGGGGGGAGTCTTACAGTTTTTATCACAATCCATACATCAATTTTATCAAACACATTTGTGCATAGGTTGCCATTATTTTTTTCAAGATATTGTCTTTCTATTTGAGCCCTTGGTATCAGTTCCTCTTTTTTCTCTTCCTCTCCCACCCTGTCTCTCTCATGACCCCTTGATAAGTTAAAATTAATAGTTTTTTTACACCGTCTGCTGTCCCCTTCACCCACGTTTCTGTTATTCCCCTGGGAGTGGGATTATACACTGATCATTGTGATCGGTTCCCCCTTTCTGCCTACTTTTCCCCCACCTTTCCCCATTTCTCATGGTATCATTACTCCAATGATTATTCCAGAGGGGGTTATCTGTCTTGTATACCGTGTGTTGAGACCTCTTCTCTTTATCAGTGTACATGCTCCAGTCTAGCTGGATTTGTAAGGTAGAACTGGAGTCATGATTGAAGGGGGGAGGGGCGGGAAGAGGAACATTAAAGAACGAGAGGAATGTTGTGTCTTTCCTCAGTGCTACACTGTATTCTGGCTTGCTCGTCCCTTTCTTATGACCCTTCTGTGAGGGAATGTCCAATTGTCTATAGATGGGCTTGGGTCTCCACTCTGACTTCCCTCATTCTAATTTATATGATTGTTTGTTTTGGGTCTTCTGATGCCTGATACCTGATCCTGTTGACATCATGTGATCACACAGGCTGGCATGCTTCTTCCATGTGGGCTTGTTGATTCCCTGCTAGATGGTCACTTGTTTTAGTTCAAGCCTTTAAAACTCCAGATGTTATATTTTCTAATAGTCAGGCACCCTCAGCTTTCTTCACCACATTTGCTTATGTACCCATTTTTCCTTCAGTGATGGTGTTGGGAAAATGAGTACCACAGAATGCCAGGTTACTATAACAAAGAGTTCTTGTGTGTAGAGAAGATTTGAGTAGGAGCCCAATGTCATCCGCTACCTTGATATTTAGCATATAAATATACATACATATACCTATTTTTCTATCATTATATATTAATGCATTTACATATATACATGTCTATATTTGTACTTATAGTAATGTCTTTTTGCCTCGTTGTTCTTTCCTCTATTTCTTTTTACTCTCCTACTGTCCTACTATCATATTTGACCTTCATTCAGCATCTCAGTAATTCCTCTGGGCTACATTGCACTTGATCAAACCCCACCAGGTATTCTATACCCTCCTTGCCATTGTTTTTTTTGTTTGTTTGCTTATTTTGTGGGCATCGCTGCCATCTGGTGGGAGTGGGAGGCCCAGCCTTGCTGCTGCTGGATTTGAACCGCCAAGCCAATGGGCTGCAGTCCCGCACTCAACCACTATGCCACAGGGGCTTAGCCCATTGCCATTGATTTTATATCTCTTGTTTTCTCTTCTTCCTGGGTTTGTTGATTCCCCCTCTCTTTCTACCATGTCCCGCTCTCCCCGGTCCCCCAGAACTGTTGGTCCCATTGTTTTCTCCTCAGGGTTGCTTATTTTGCCTTGGTGTAATGTTTTCTCTGTTTTGTTTGCTGTGTGCCTGGGGCCTCATAAGTGTTGGATCTATGAATTGGTATTGAGAAACTAAAAGTGAAAGATGCAGATCTTCAAAGTCACCACAAAACATTTCCAGGTGTAGAGAAACAGAACTGTTTGAACGTTGTCTGCAGATTCAAGCGTGTGCACCTTGCAAGAAAAACAGAGGACAAGAGCTAAGGCTCAGATCTTAAGTACCTGAAGTGGAGAAGTGGGTAGAAGCCAAGAAAAGATGAATAGAGTAGGAGGCAGAGTATTACTCTCACTCTGGGGGCAGCGTCTGTGCTTTCACCTCCCTGGCTCTTGTTCTGTCAGAACCAATGCTTTCGTGAAGGGTGGTTCTCATAGCCTTCCTCAAAGAGTTCTGTTGTATTGTCTTCCAGCTCCAGCTCCCACTCCCTTTCACACCCACACCCACTGCTATCAACCAGCTGTTGGCTGATAGCAAGTCAATAGGAGAGGGTAGGACGGCCCACAATAGGATTTTCGAGATTGTAGTCTTTACAAGAAAGACTTCTGGCCTAAGTGAAGGGAGGATGTTTTGAGAGTGATGATGACAACAAGAGTGCAAATGTGGTCTGCATACAATTGATGTATGTATGGATCATGATGGGAGTTATATGAGCCCCCAATAAGATGACTTATTAAAATAAATAGGCTGAGCCCCAGTGGCGTAGTGATTGAGTGCGGGATTGCAGCCCATTGGCTTGATGGTTCAAATGCAGCAGCAGCTCTCCAGGAACAAGGCTGGTTAGCTCCCATGACCGCCAGAGGGCAGTGATGCCAAATAAATAAATAAATAAATAAATAAATAAATAAATAAATAGATAGATAATAAGTAAATAAATCGGGCTGAGCCCCGGTGGCGTAGTGGTTGTACGCGGGACTGCGGCCCACTGGGATGGAGGTTCAATTCCGGCTCCCAGGAGCAAAGGCTGGGCCTCCTACTCCCACCACCTGAGGGCAGTGATGCCTAAAAAAAAAAAAAAAAAGTAAATAAATCTCTGATACTAAAAGAAGAAGAAGAAGGGGCTCTGATGACATAGTGGGTTACAAGTTGGGCTAATTGCAAGGTCAGCAGTTCAAAACCACCAGAAGCTTCCAGTGAGAACAGGGAGGCTTTCTACTCTTTTCTCTCCATCCCTCCCTGCAGAGCAAGGAGCCCATGAGACCATAGGGCTTTTCCTGCCTCTGAGTCTGTCCACTCGGAACCACAGCACCAGGACCAGGTACCAGGAGCCTGCTGTCTGATGACAGGCTGCTCAGGTTCGACAGGCTTCTTCTTTAGGTTCATCCTTCTGTCAGACAACAAGCAAATTCCAACTTTGAAAACATTATTCATAAAAGAAAAGAGGAAAGGAACCCAGACTGCTATAACAGTGGGGGAAGGGATCTGTCAGTGGCCCTGAGTCAGGGACAAAACATTTCCTCTCTGAGGGGAAAGCAGAGTGGAAGAAGCCCAGATGTGGGGACTAGGATGCGTGGGTGACATTGGGTACTAAATTAGAATTTTTATGCTATGTGGCAGTCATATACCTATGTCAAGTTCATGATTGAGATATCGGGGTGGAGTCTAGCCTGTTAATATGGAGATAGCCAATGAGGCCTCTGTGTGGACATGGCTTTCTCCTGAGAATTCTCTTGGTATTTCCCGATTGGAGAAGACAGACTTGACTCAGTCTCCAAGATGACGAACCACTGACAAGACAAGATGGCAGCGTCCGAAGGACTGGAGGAGCTGGAGGAGAAGCCACACAGCCTAACCCTAATGGAACCAGACCTCTGAAGCTGAAGAAGCTACGTGGAGACCGCTGCCAGCTCTGATTTGCTTCTACCACCACTGGATGTTGTTGATGGACCATGAGTCCTGGAAGCAAGATGCCAGCGCCAGGATGCTTCAACTGCATGAGTTTCATGAGTCAGAAGGAGACTTTATACACTGGTATCAGACATATGGACTAATGTTGGATTTATGACCTTGGACTGGACTGGGTTGGGATGATTTCTCAATGTTCAAGTCTTCTTGTTTATAAAGCTTTCCCTTATATCCATATGTGTGTTTATGAATTTGTTTCTCTAGTCTACCCAGACTAACACATGCTGTTTACGGAATGAGGGGTGATGGGGTGGGGAGTGGGGGTGTTTACAAAAGGAACTCTGTAGGCTGAGGCCAAAGAGCTGCCCTAAAACATCAACTTCTCTGCAGTCTTCTCAGTTGCTTGGGGGAAGGAGAGAAGCTTCATTACAAATCTCATTAATGAGCAGTTTGGTTCTGATTGTTCAATGGGGACAAGAAGTTCAATTCGTCATTTATGCATCAGAGAATGGCAATTGAGGAGAACTCATCTTTCTCTAGAGTCCAAATCAGCTCAACAGCAGCCGTGGAAGGTTCCACTTATAGTTCAGGGATCATATTTTGCCCTTCCAACACAGGAGATCCAGGTGCGATTCCCCGTCAGTGCACCTCCTGCACAGCCGCCACCTGTTCACGGGGGCTTGCTTGTTCAACTGGTTTCAGTGGAGCTTCCAGACTAACACAGGTTAGGAAGAGGGTCTGGTGATCTACTTCCAGAAACTAGCCCATGGAAACCCCAGGGATCTCCATGGTCCGACCCAAAGCCGGCCGTGAGGATGCGCAGGTGGGCTGTGAATCTGTTGGGCCAGGGTTCCGGGGAGTCCGAGTAACAGTCACCCCGCTTGGTCTGTCGAGAGGCAAACAAGGCAGCAGCAAGTCTTTGTGAAGTTGTACGAGAGGGTAATTATTTGCAGGAAGGCAGGGTCCTGGACGTGGAGGGTAGGGGGCTGAGGGGTGGGGGGTGTTCATTCCTCAAGGATATTTCCAAAGATGACTGGTAAATGCAAGGCTACTATTCTTAAGGGCAGACTGCGCTGCTGGTGAGAGCCCTCCGAGACCAGGGGATGGCCAGGAGAGGGTGCTTGTGGGACAAGTGGGTGTGGTTGGAATGGCGTCTTCCTTTCATGTCACATGCAGCCAGAGCCAGCTTTCCAGTGCTGCCTCGCTCAGAGGCAGAAGGCTACACACAAGCAGACCAAACCCACGACTGTTGAGACAGTTCCATCTCATGTTGAACTGCTCCACAGGGTTTCAGAGGCCGTAAATCTTTGTGGGAGCAGACTGGCTCAGACTGGTCTTTTCTCCTCAGAGGAGCCTCTGGGTTCAATCTCCCAACTTTTTGCTTAGCAGCCCAAGGCGTATTCTATTGCTCCCCCAGGGCTCCTTTTCAGAACTCTACCAGGCTTTTGAAGGTATGAGAGAAAGACTGGACTTTCTACTCCCTTAAAGGGTCAGAGTCTCGGCAGTGCACGGGGAACTTTACCTGGCCCTGTAGGGTCACTACGAGGCAACCTCGACTCAGCAATGGGTTTTGTGTTTTTAGTTTTTTACATGCTGTGCCAGGATATTTGTCAAGGTGGGAAGATAGAACATAAGGCATGGAACAGTTCGTTAGCTTAATGTATTCCTTTAGGCATCTGCCACTATGTTATGTGAGCTTCCATGTGCCTTGCCCTGCCAATGCCAAGCTGGTCCAGAGAGGTCTTTGGAGATGGATTTGGATGACTGGTCGGAGGTGGTAGGAGGGAAAAGAAAAAAGGCCCTGCCATGGGGCTCATCTGACAACAGCAAGCGGAGCAGGGGAAGTAGGTTGCCCTTTGCTGTATACCTACTATGTGCCACTCTTTGTGGCAGGGCAGCCCGGGAGGCATCCTCTTCCATGGTTCCCCTCTCTGTTGCTGAACTCCAGCACCCTGGACCATCTGCCCCCCACTCTGCCTCCTGTTCCCCCTGCCTCTGAGCATGGGACTCCACCACCCCCTACACACTCACTCACACACACACACACACACACACACACAACTCCCTTTCCTGGAGACAGTCTTTCCAGCAGAGTTCCTGCACTAGCCCTACCACTACTGCATCACACCGCTTTATGCCGTCTCCTCTGTCTCTATGGAGACCGGGAGCTCAGTAAGACAAACGGAGAGGGGCTCAAGGTGGAAGTGGCAGAGAGCTTCAAGCATCTGGGGAGGGCATCCACAATAAAACAGAAATCCATTCAGCCATTTCCACATGGTAGGGAAAGCTGTGGAAATCCTGGACACTGTTTTGGGTCCTCTTGGTAACTGGTGGATCAGTATAAATCGCTGATCTGGGCCATACTATGATGGGTCTCTAGAGAGAGAACGGGGGTCAGGAGTGGACGCACCATCTTATCCCATATGGAGTTTACCAGTGGGCTTAACAGGAGCTTAACCGACATATGCTCAAGAAATCCAATCTGCATTGCCATTAGCGAGAAGCATTTAGTGTTTGGTTTTGCAAAATTGGGCACTCAAACCCAGAGACAAATCAGGCAAAGTGCTGGGGTGGGGGTGCGCCTCACAGCCCTTCTGCAAGCATTGATCCCCTCAAATGCCTCCTCTCTGATTCCTCATTGACTGAGCTTTGTAAGGAGGATGAGTTGCATGCTCCCCCCCTCCTCCCCAATGCCTAAGAGGTTTCTCCCTCTGGGACAGATTCCCTCCTCCTCCCCTCTTTTTCCCCTGCCCCTTTCCTAATTCATCCAGTTCCCACATTCTATACCCCAGGCACCTGAGCTCCAGTGATGATCAGAGCTGCTCACGACTGGTGCCTCAGCTACCTAGTGACTGCTTAACTCTTTGGTCTCTGATTGCTGTAGATGGGCCAGTCTGGTGACTGATTCCCCCACAGACACAGTGACACTGGGACCATCTTCACAGGGCATCAGCACAGGCGCTCTCTTCTTCCAATCACGTCATTGCCGCATTACTGTGAATTTCAAGGCACTCACCGCCTCCTCAACTCCTTTAAACTGCTTTGCGTCTCAGTGAGTCTAGGAAACACTGATTCCATTTGAAGTTTGTTTTTCCATATTCCCTCTTCTGATCAGGGCCCATCTATGGAGTGGTTGGTAGCTAGGCACCTTCATTTAGCCTCGAACGTTGATCACAATGTTGACAGTGACCAGTGACCAGAAGAGAAAAGGGAAAGAATAAGAAAGCAGTTGATGGAGGTGGTAAGACCTTGGGGAAGTGACATTTAGTAGACCCATCAGATGAAGTCAGGAGAAGCCTGGTCACGGGCCACGGAGGAGCCTCTGACTGCCCTGTGACTGCATCTTCCCCATAGGGAGGCCAAAGGGCGGCTCCCTGCTTCCACTCTGGACCACTGCTGGGGCACAGGGAGCCTGGAGCCTGATGACGAGGGCTCCATGGGTTTGTACAGGCTCCTTCTTGTTCATTTGCTTGTCGAACCACAAACAAATCCCAACATTGATGGAGAGCAGCTTTATTCAGACAGGAAAAGGGAAAAGAAGCCCAAGTTGCAGTCATTGTGGGGGAGGAAGAAGGACGCCCCCCTCCCCCACTCCCCTTAAGACCTGACAGGGCCTCAGCATCAGGGACAACACAGGTTGGGATCACTTCAATAGCAGTGGCTTGGGACTTGGTTCTCGAATTCTGTCTGAGGACCTCAGCAGCCAGGGCATGATGGGGAAGTGGCTGTGCCTTAGCGGGAGCCCTGGGGTGGTAATTCCCCAGGAGGTGGGTTCTGGATTCAGACTTCAATGACCCTAAATATCTTCCTCCTTTTCCCTTTGCCTCCCTCCCAGGAACTCACTCTCTGAGATATTTTCGCCTGGGTGTCTCAGATCCTGGCCACGGGATCCCTGAGTTCATTTCCGTTGGCTATGTGGATTCCCACCCCATCACCACATATGACAGCGTCACCCGGCAGAAGGAGCCTCAGGCCCCATGGATGGCGGAGAACCTGGCGTCTGATCACTGGGAGAGGTACACCCAGCTACTGCGGGGCTGGCAGCACGAGTTCCAGGTGGAGCTGAAATACCTGCAGAGCCACTACAATCACTCAGGTGACGAGTGCCACCCCTCACGATGCACCCCACCCCCAGCCTCCCCGAGTGTCCTGGACCGACAGTGACTGTGAGCTGAGCCACTGGGTTCCACTGTGGCTTTGGGCAAAGCCTGGAACATCTGGGTTGCTTGTGTTTCATGCCTGCAAGCTGCCCTCTGTGGCACCTGCATTGTCTCTCTCCGTGGTGCCCCACAGTCCCTATCTCAGCCCTTCCAGGCTCCCTGTGTGGATTTTCTCAGGGGTCTTCTGGTTCCTTGTTGCTCTCCCTCTCTTGCTGCCTCCATGCTTTTGTTCAACTGTTGAGTCGATTCTAACTTAAAGTGACCCCATAGGTCAGGGGACAACCACCCTCATAGGGTGACCTTGCTATGATCTTTATGGAAGCAAATGGTCAGGTCTTAATCCTTGAAGCAATTGGATGGGCTCAAACCACCAAGCTTTTGGTTATTGCATTTATAGCAATTCATATATGCTAGTTTATCAGTTAATTATATGATAACGCCCCAAGATAGGAATGATGTTCTTTCATCATGTACTCTACAAACATCTGTCACAGATGGGGCTTAGAGGGGCCCTGGTGGCCTAGTGGTTACACACTGGACTGCTAACTGCAAGGTCAGCACTTTAAAGCCACCACCTAGCTCCTTGGAAGAAAGACAAGGCTTTCTACTCCGTAAGAGTCACACTCTCGCCATGAAAGCAACATACCAGCATGAAGCAGCAAACCACCAGAGAGGCCTGCCAGAGCGGCTCCAATCGCAGCTATGTGGACACCACCCCCACCACCCCAAGAAAGGACAGCACTGAAGCTACATCTCAGGGAGAGGGGCACATCTGATCAGCACACAGCAGGAAACTTAGAGGGAAGGAGAGCGAGAACACATCCTGGTCCCCCAAACCCCAAGGACAATATTTCTGCTCAGAACAGCCAATGCACAGAGAAGACCATAGGACCAGCCCCACTCACCATGAGACACCACTGTCTCTGGAGACAGAGTGCAGGAATTGTGCCCGATCTGACCCCACCACACCGGGACGAAACACTAAGGGCATGCAAAAAGAGCAGTAAGGGGAGCAGAGCAATGATGTCCCCAGGGAATACCTCAAATCAACCTTGAGACCAGGGTGAAGCACCCCGTCAGACTCAACCTGAAAACACTCTGAAAGGTCAACACACAGACCTGGAACTACCAGTATTTAGAGGCTTTTCTTTTCTGTTGTTGATTTTGTTATTGTGGTTGTTTTGTTTTGCTCTGTCTTGTTTGTGTGCATATTATTGTCTTTGCATGTCTATCTAGATAAGATAGGTGGGATAAACAATCCAAAGGAGAAAACAATGGGATCTATAGTTTCTGGGAGAACATGGAAGAGGGGGAGGTGGGAAAAAGGAAGTGGGTGTTAACAAACCCAGGGACCAGGGAACAATGAGTGATTCAAAATTGAAGGTGAGGCGGGTGTAAGAGGCCTGATAGGGCTTGATCAAGGGCAATGTAACCAAAAGGAATTACTGAAACCCAAATGAAGGCTGAGCATAATAGTGGGACAAGAGGAAAGTAAAAGGGAAAAAAGTAAATAAGTAGGAGGCAAAGGACATTGAGATCTAAATACAGGCATGTATATATATTTATATATAAGGATATGGAAATAGAGCTATGTGCATATATTTATATGTTAAGTATTAAGGTGCAGATGGACATTCGATTTCTACTCAATTATTTCCTCAAAGCAAGGATACTTTGTTATAGTAACCTGGCATTCTGTGATGCTCACCTTCCTAACACAATTGCTGAAGACAAAGTGGGTGCATAAGCAAAAGTGGTGAAGAAAGCTGATGGTGCCCACCTATCAAAAGATATGGCATCGGGGGTCTTAAAGGTTTTAAGATAAAAAACTGGGGGCTGAGCCCCTGTGGGGTGGCGTAGTGGTTGTGCGCGGGACTGCAGCCCACTGGGATAGAGATTCGATTCCAGCTCCACGGAGCAAAGGCTGGGCCTCCTACTCCCACCACCTGAGGGCAGTGATGCCCCCCCAAAAATAACAACAATTAAAAAAGTGGTCACCTAGCTGAGAAGCAACAAAGCCCACATGGAGGAAGCACACCAGCCTGTGTTATAATGAGGTGTCAATGGGATCAGGTATCAGGCAGAACCAAAAAAGTCAAATCAATATGATTGAGGGGAAGAGCAGAGTGGAGACTCAAAGCCCATCTGTAGATAATTGGACGTCCCCTTAAAGAAAGGTCACAAGGAAGAGATGATCCAGTCAGGGTGTAGTCTAGCACTGATGAAACATACAACTTTCCTCTAGCTCTTTGTGTTTTTCCCCATCATTTTACTGGGGGATTTTACAGCGTTTATAACACTCCATACATCAACTATATCCAGCATATTTGGACATATGTTGCCATCATCATTTCCAAGACACTTTCTGCTTGAGTCCTTGATATAAACTCCTCTCATCTAGTTCTTTAGTGCTCCCCACCCCCCTTTCATGACCACAATTGTACCTTAAAAATCTGGCTAGACCAGAGCATATACACTGGTACAGATAAGAGCTCACAACACCGGGACTCCAGGACAGAGAAACCTCTTAGGACCACTAATGAGAGTAGTGATACCAGGAGGGTAAGGGTAAGGTCTGGGGAGAAAGGGGGAACTAATCACAATGATCAATATTAACCCCCTCTCAGGGGGTTACAGGAAGTGGGTGAAGGGAGACAGTGGTCAATGGAAGACATGAACAAATAATAATTATAAATTATCAAAGGTCGATGAGGGAGGAAGTGGGGAGGGGGAATTAGGAGCTGATACCAAGAGCTCAAGTAGGAAGAAAATGTGTTGAAAATGTTGATGGCAACATATATGCAAACGTGCTTGACACAATGACTGTATGTATGGATTGTGATAAGAGCTGTTAAGAGCCCCCAGTAAAATGATTTTTTAAAATAAAATGATTGAGGGCTGAGCCCTGGTGGCATAGTGGTTGTGCGCAGGACTGCGGCCCACTGGGTTGGAGGTTCAAATCCAGCAGCAAGGCTGAGCTTCCTACTCCCACCAGAGGGCAGTGATGCCCCCCCCCAAAAGCAAACAAAAAACAAAATAAAATGATTGAAGCCCTAAAACATATTAGGAATTAAGTGTAAACTTTTAGATACTAAATAGATGAAAATGGGGGCTGAGCCCCAGTGGCGTAGTGGTTGTGCGTGGGACTGCAGCCCACTGGGATGGAGGTTCAATTCCAGCTCCATGGAGCAAAGGCTGGGCCTCCAACTCCCACCACCTGAGGGCAGTGATGCCCCCCCCAAAAAAATAGATGAAAATAAGCAATGTGTTTATAACTCTTTCTGCCCCAAAGTTTGACCTCACGAAAATATTTTGTGAACTATAGTTAAATATTGAAGAAAGAATGCTATATAAGTTATACTCGGGCTGAAGGTTTTAAATTAATATAAAGTATTAGAAATAGTGGCAAGATCTGTCACATTAACCTGATTTTTTTCAAATTATTTCTTTTTTAAAAAATTATTTTATTGGAGGCTCTTACAGTTCTTATCAGGATCTATACTTGTGCCCTTGATATCAGCTCATTTCTACAAATTATATCTAATAACACATGAAGCATTATATTCCTTAAAACAATTTCATGTCAATAAGAAAACAAAGCGCTGCAGTCTCATGAACTCCCAGGACAGTTCTCCCCGCCCTGTGATGTGGGGAGTCAGAGTTGACAGGAAGGCGTGCGTCAGGCTTTTGAGAGGTGAGCTTGATGTAACAGACACCTCCTGGTGGCTCCGTGATGCCATGACAGGCTGTGGAGGCGCCTCCCTGCCTGTCTCACTCACTACCACCTGTGCTATTTCCGTCACCCCTGTGTGTTGCAGGGTTTCACACTTACCAGCGGATGATTGGCTGTGAGCTGCTGGAAGATGGCAGTACCACAGGATTTCTCCAATATGCCTACGATGGGCAGGATTTCGTGATCTTCCAGAAAGACACTCTCTCTTGGACAGCCACTGACAGTGTGGCTCAAATCACCAAGCGAGCCTGGGAGGCCAACTGGCATGAGCTGCAGTATCAAAAGAATTGGCTGGAATCAGAATGTATTGCCTGGTTAAAAAGATTCCTAGAATATGGGAAAGAGATCCTACAAAGAACAGGTAAACTGAAGACAGTACCCCTTCTCTGACCCCCCCCCCCCCCCCCCCCCCCCCCACCCAATTCCCAACACCCTTGGCTTTATACCTAACTTCTACTCTAGAACATAGTCACTCTGAACTGGACTCACGTGGCCTGTGACTCCCTGTGAAATGTTTCCCTTTGGGCAACAAGATCCAGCCATTCTTCTTGTCTTGAAAAAGCGGAATACCTCCAAGGACACTTCCTTGTGGGGAAGACAGACCCTTCTGTCTACTGCCAATGAGAAGTCGGGAAAGCCTTAGGGAGATAGGGCACTTCTTACTCTCAGAACTAAGGGCTCAGCACCAGGCTGACTGACAACCTGAATTTACAAAGATTACGAGAATCTTAGCTCACTAAAGAATTTCAAATAAGACTCCTTGTGGTAAAAGCCTTCCTTTTATACATTTACCAGATAGTCCAATTGGACAACTTTCAGTTAATACAGAACTTCTCAGACACAATCTTATTATTCAAAAAGAATTATCCTCTGTATCAGGTAACAGGCAACTCCTCATAGTTTTTTCCCAAAGGAGTAATCTTGAATGGTGGGAATTTCCAGGGTTGTGGCAGGCTTGTAGTGATGAGTCTGGAGAATCTGTCTAAGGCTTTAGAAGTAGATGATTGGAGTTTGAGCTCTGACCTCCCCACTCACTAACTGAACACCCATTTTCATCTGAATGGTGTAGGTAAAGGAATTCTACTCAAACCGGATCAAATGCAAATATTGGAACGTTAGGAATCTGGGAAGTCTGGGAAGCTGAGGAATCGAAAACCAAGATATAATTGACTCTCCAACACGTGAACATGTGGCTCTGACCACCAAGCTCACGCTCCTAGCTTTCCCCCCAACCCTTCTTACCATCCTCCTCCTCTTCTTCTTCCTCTCTCAGACAGACACTGCCTGGCGGGGTTGCACCTTGTCCCACACTTGGACTGTTGGGTGTGACCATCAGCATGAGCTGCTTAGATTAACCCTGCGTAGCGGGCAGAGTCTGGCCCAGAGCTAACTGGTGTCCTCAACGTTATTTAACTGAAGAGATTTTCAGCAAGGGACTGTTTGCAGAGGAAGAGTCCAGATTTTGGAAACTGGTCAGGGTTGGTGAACACACACCCTGGAGACACGCAAGAGTGGGAAGCAGGACACCCCCTCAGCCTGTCGGGGTGAGGAGAGGAATCTTGGTACGAGAGCCCGGGAAAGGTCATCCTATGGAAGAGCTTTCCAGCAAAAGCTGGGACTGTGTTGGACCATGGCCGCTGTCAGGACTAGGGCCAGGTGGTTGGAACTCTCACAGGTAAATGTCCACCTCTTATCAGAAGAAGCCAGCTTCTGATATATACATCACGGGTTCAATAAGCACAGTTGTACAGCGATAATAATTATTTATTACAATAAAGATATAGAGGGCATAAGAGAGACAAAGAAATAATGAGTCAGACACATTTCACATCAGGATAGCATACTCACCTCAGCCCCGCATGGTGGTCCACGTGGAGAGAGAGAGAGTGGGGGAAGGGATTACATGATGAGGGAGAGGGGCTGAGATGATGGAGAGGGGCCGAGAGCATCTGGCGCTGAGGGGCAGGAAAGGCAAGAGAGGCAAGAAAGAGAGAGCGAACTTTAATTTTCCCCATTTAAATAACCTTATGGGGGACACATAAGCTCTGTCATCACTGGTCAGGACATGTTGCAAGAGGGGGCTATATGGTGACAAGGGGAGTGGTCATAGGGATGCCTACGTGGATGTGCTAAGAGAAGAGCTCAGACTCCTGGTGGTGCACAAACAGGTCTGTCTGGTTAGGAGCCATTGACAATGGCTCTTGAATCCAGCCCACAGGCCTGGAGGGAAGGGAACCATCATCCTAACAGCAGGGGTGTCAGTTTTATCATGAGTCACACAAAGGTGTCAGATCACTGGGAGTTTCAGGCAGAATGAATAGCTAACTTAACTTCCACACCGAATGCTGGTAAGTAGTTTGCTTAATAATTTGGAGTATATAATTGTGGGAAAGTCCTGTCTTTATCCCACAACCTCTGTCCTCCAGCTCGCTGGTTTCTTACAGGAGGAAGGGAGGTCTGGAGGTACAGTCTGACGGCAGAGTGCAGGGACTGGGCCTGCGAGTGGCAGCGAGAGACTTCCCAGCACACCCACAGCAGGTCCTATTTGCCTGAAAGGCTTTGCAACCTCACCGCATAGAAGCACATGCTGGAAGGAAGTTGGAGTCATTTTCCAAGATGTGTGTGTGTGTGTGTGTGTGTGTGTGTGTGTGTGTGACGGCAGTGGGGTTGCTATCGTCCAATGCTGGGCTAACAAAGTCATAGTCCTGAGTGACATCAATACCTCACAGACATTGTAAAGAACTCTTTTTTAAAAAATCTTTTTATTGATCTCTTTCATACAAAAATTATTTATCTCTTTCATACAACTCTTGTCACAATTGATACATACATCTATTGTATACAAACCACATCTGTGTATTTGTTGCCATCATCATTCTCGAAACATCCTCCTTCTACTTAAGCCCTTGGCATCAGCTCATGTTTCCCTTCCCTCCTCACTACCCTTCCTTCATGAACCCTTGGTAATTTACAAATTATCATTATTTTGTCATATCGTACACTGTCTGATATATCCCTTCCCCCACTTCCCTGTTGTCCATACCTATATGGATCCCTACAATTGATTCCCCCTTTCTACTCCACCTTCCCTTCACCCTCCCAGATCTCCACTCTCACCACTGGTTCCGAATCCCCCATGTTTCTGGCTCCTCTCAGTACCAGTGTACATCCCCTGGTCTAGCTGGATTTGTAAGGCAGATTTAGGATCATATAGTGGGGGGTGGAGGTGGAGGAAGATTTAGGAACTAGAGGAAAGTTGCATGGTTCACTGTTGCTACACTGCACCCTGACTGGCTCATCTCCTCCCCACGACCCTTCTGGAAGGGGATGTGACATTGTGAAGAACTCTTTCCCCTGAGGTGGGGGAAAAGAGCAGACCGGCTCTCCCTCCACCCAACCATTCATGCACATTTGTCTCGATCCCTGATTGTAACCCGCATGTGGAACATTCCTTGTCTCACTTCCTGCCTGCCAGCGCCAATTCGGCCCCACTCTCACTTCTCCCCTAACCCCTCCGAACCTTGTCCTCAGGCAAACACTGCCCTTTGGCTCTTAAACTTGATGAGTTTGTATTGTGCATCCCTTCCGAGTGTTTCAGATCCTTTTAGATACGATTTTTTTGACAATGGTACCTCACAAAAATGAATGGGTCAGAATGTACACCAAACCCAAACCCAAACTCACAGGCGGGGAGTCGATTCTCCTCCAGAGCGTTAGGGTTTTTTTTTGTGGTTAGCGGCCCGAAGCATAACCAACCACACCGCCAGGGCTCCTCGCATGCCTAGAAACCACACCACACTGTAGGATTGTGGCCAAATACGGAGCCCTTGACAGCTGGGAATCTGGTGAAAGCCTGCCACACCCACTGCCACATCCACTGCCTCAAACCACACCCCCTGCTTCAAACCACACCCACTACCTCAAACCCACCCACTGCTTCAAACCACACCCCTGCTTTAAAATCACACCCACTGCCTCAAACCACACCCACTGCCGCTGAGTCCATTCTGACTACCGTGACCCTGTAGGATGGAGCAGAACTGCCCACAGGGTCTCCAAGGCAGTAACCTTTATGGAAGCAGAGTATCACATCTTCCTCCCCCTGAGCCGCTGGTGGGTTCAAACGGCTGACCTTTTTTACCTGGCAATTGGGTACTTTAACCACTGTACCATCAGGGATGCTGAGGGGTGATGCAGAATCCTTAAGTATTGAGACACTTTAAGCTGATGTTAAGCAGATGTAAAAAGAGATCCCATGAGCCCATCATTCCTGATCTCTATGGCTTGTCAAAGCTTTGACTGCAAGTAAGTGGACCGCCCTAGTTGCCTCCTCTCCCACTCTTGGTGAAGCCAGCACTAGGAGAACGTAGGGAAATGGGGCCAGAGTAGCTCTGAAATGGGGTTCTGCCTGGGCGTGAAGAGCCCTGTATAGAAGCAGGGACTGCCTGGGCAACCGTGACGTGTGGGGAGTCTGAGTTCACTGCCTCTGCTCCCCTGCCCCAGCTTCCTTGTCTCCCAGCAGCCCTGATTATCAGTCTCAACTCTTCCATCAAATCCATGCTCAGACAAGGACGTGGGGTCAATTTCTCCCAGGCACTGTCAGAAAGCAGAGCCTCTCCTGGAAACATTCATATTTTAGTTTTCACGTGCACATGAAAGGCTTTTTCTATTGCTAAGTTACATGCTTGGGGGATGGGGAGGGAACCAACAACACAGAAGGTAGTGCTGAGATGAAGGACTCTTCCCAGGCTCAGACGGGGTCAGAGGGAGGTGGCAGGGAGAAGGTGAGTCTTAGGCAGGAGCAGGAAGCTGCCCCTCCAGTTTCGCTCTGCGTAGCTGACCTTTAGATGTGACCCAGTTTCAGCAGGAAACATAGGGACAACAATATCTGAGAAATTAATTGAGTAGCCAGGAGAAAGCAAGGTCACGAATGGATGATCCTTAGTTGTCACTGCTGGAGGTCCTCTAGGATATGAATCCCTGGAGTCCCATCAAAGGCATGAGGACAACATGATCTATTACATATGTTTGTATCCCATGGCAACCACCAAAGGGTCGACCCGGGTACACAAGGCAATCTGGAGGCAAAGCTGGGTTGAGGTGGCGGTGTTATTTATTTGCACTCAAGCCAGCCTCGGGAACGAGGAGTGCTGCATTTAATCTTCATCCTGCTGCTGAATTAAGTACCAGGAAGAGTCACACATATGCAGCTCCGTCTCTCTTTCATGTGACTCAGAGAGGTGTTGCAAAGGTTAGCAATGACTGATTCCATGGTACTTTCTAAGGACTCAGAACTCTAGGCTTCTTCTGTCCCTAGGCCATAAAGTACACATTCTTGAGGCAGACAGTCCCAGTAAGAAGTTGACCTGCTAACCATAAGGTCAGTGATTTGAACCTACCAGCCACTCACAGAGAGAAAGCTGAGGCCTTCAGCTTCTTCGGAGGTTTCCGGGGGCAGTCCGACTCTGCCACATAGGGGAGCTGTGAGTCAGAATCGACTTGTTGGCAGTGAGTTTGTCTATTGTTATGGATGATGAACCTCAGTTCCAGATCATTCTGAGTTGTAGATGTTTCCACAGGAAGAACAGTTCCCAAGTTCTAATATTATTTGGTCAAGAAATAAAGTATCGGTGCTTCTATTTAAGGATTCCTGGTCCTAGTGACAAAGTGGTTACCAATGGACTGTGATCTGCAAGGTGAACAGTTTGAAGCCAGCAGTTACTTCAAAGGAGAAAGATGTGGCTTTCTACTCCTCTAAAGAGTAGAAAGTCTTGGCAACCCATGGGGGCTGTTCTCCCTTGTCTGATGGGGTTGCTCTGAGTCAGCAGTAACTTGTTGGCAGTGAATTTCTTTCTTTTTTTTTAATAAATCACTTATTAAGCAGTGAATTTCTTGTTGTTGTTTATGTCGTGATGCAAAGTTTAATAGCTTTCTTTCAGGGTGTCCGGGTGGTTTTGGTTTGGGAGGTACTTTGGGGTAAGCATTGGACTGCTAACTAGAGTTGTTGGTTCAAGTCCATCAGCCACTCCATGGGAGAAAGATGAGGCTCTCTGTTCTCATAAAGATGTATAGCCTCTGAAAGTTGAAACCAAATTCGGTGCCAATTGGCTTTGTTTAGTTTTATTTTTATGTTAACCCGGGTTTCTTCTTTTTAGAACCTCCACAGGTCAGAGTACATCGCAAAGAAACTTCTCCAGGTATTACAACTGTCTTCTGCAGGGCTTATGGTTTTTACCCCCCAGAGATTTCCATGATCTGGATGGAAAATGGGGAAGAAATTATACAGGAAATTTATTCTCAAGACATTCTCCCCAGTGGAGATGGAACCTATCAGACATGGATAGCACTTGAGATTGAATCTCAGAGCAGCAAGGTCTACTCCTGCCATGTGGAGCACTGTGACGCCCATGTAGTCCTTCAGGTCCCCACAGGTAAGGAAGGACGGAGGTTGTGGCACTCTGTCAGGGAGCACTGCTGAGAAACGTGGGCCAGGAGGAAGTACAGCAGTCTGCCAAGGAAGTGGAGATCTGGCTTTAGAATGGGTATTTTAAAGCCGTGGTTCTCATATTATTGACTCCTCGATACTCTGAAAAATTAATGAGGAGCTGTTTATGCTAAAAAGAGCAACGTTTGGAGGACTAGGAAAGAAGGAGGAGTGGAAGCAGGGAACATGGGGCAGTGGGAGACGTGATTGTTCACGGAGGGGATCACCTTGGATGAATTGAACCTGGACATGGATGAATTGTTGAATGTAAAGTTATAACCTAACACCTAATTCACAATCAAAAAGCTTTAAGAAATGATTGAGGCCCCCCCCAAGAGCTGTTTGTGGGTTTTATATCTCTATAGACGAGGGGGCTCTTAAAAGTTTGTAGAAGCATTCCATTATTTAATTTTCCATTTTGTGCACAAGGTTTTTGAAGCCTCCTCTTATAGGTGTGTTGTAATTTATCAAATTACAATTTAAAAATGAGAAAAAGTGTAAAACATATGGCATCGGAGCAGGGATATTTTCACAGATCATAGTGTCTAGAAAACTCCTCTGGACACACGCGAGAGACTGAACTTTCTAAACAGACAAACGGAGACTCAAACTTCATGGATTCCCTGGAAGGGCTTCAGAGATGAGACCCCGGGGGTCTTTGGACTACACTTTGAAGCCCCGTCGTTGTAGAGGACTACCCTGCCAAAGAACTGTGATGGGAGGTCATGGGGAGAAAAGCAATGCTGGGCTTCCTGATGATCACCAGAACTAAGTCTCTGGACGTTACTATGCAAGGGGGTGTGATTGTGCAGCTTTCTTCATTTGTTTCATTTCAGAGTCAGAAACGACCCTTCTGGTGATAAAAGCCGTGTCTGCAGCCATTGTCCTTGCCATTGTCCTGGCTGGAGCCAGCGTCTTAGCTTGGAGAAGAAGGCCCATGGGTGAGGAACATGTGGAAGGACAGGAGCCTCGAGGTCTGAGGTGTCTTTCCTGTACAGCTCCATCACGGCATATTTTCTGCACCTGCCACTCTGGACTTTACATAGAGAAGGGCTGGCCATTACTTTGGGATGGCAGAAAGGACAGGGTCACTGTGTTAGTCTGGGTAGACTAGAGAAACATTCAATATCGATCTATAAGTCCTCTTCAGACGCCTGAAGCATATGCAATGACACCAGGACAATCACAGACCAGTGGGTGCAGAGTCTTGTGTATCCAGTGGCCGTAGAAGCATCTTAGCACTGGCAGGGGTCTCCCCATGACTCCTCCAGTTTCCAGCGCTCAGAGTCTATCAGCATGCTGGCATATGTCTTGTCAGCTGCAAAGCCTAACAAGGAGCCAGTTTTGTCAGTCGAGTGTCTCAAAGGGAATGAACTGAGATAGTGTCTCCTCCTCCAAGATGGAATTACCACATTTCCCGGAAATCTCAGAAGAAGGCCATGCCCACACAGAGGTCTCATTGGCTCTCTCCAGATTGACAGGCTAGACTCCACCCGTATTCTCCTAGTCCTCAAATTGACACTAGTTACTGTGACTACCACAGTCACCTGTTCCACCATCAAGGAAACTCAGGCCATGGAGAATGCTTGTGAAGAATGGTCTGTGTACAGAGGTGACGCCTGACATTGATGAAGTAGTGCAACTCCTGTCCCAATGAACTTAGAAGCTCTTAGAAGCTCGGTCCAGGAAGCTACAGTGGTTCTAATTTCCCTCTGTCCAAATCATATCCTTATTATGAATTACTATTGATGTTCTTAAATAGTGTTATTGGCATAGAATTCACATATCATACAGCTCAATAGTTCGTTCATCTCAAGAAGAGTTGGACAATCATCAACACAATTAGTTTTAGAACACTTTCTTCATTCTTGTACTTGTCTTTACTAACTCCCCACCTCTTCCCAACCTCTCCTGCCACATGCCCAGGGAATCACTAATCATTCAGTTACTGTCTCTATAAGTTTATCTAGAATTACTATTGACTTCTGAGGGAATTTTGTCCTTCGTTTCAAGACTCTAGACATTGTTCTCCTCCAGTCATAAATAAGAGCACTTTTTCCTTCCAAATCCATTTCTTCAACATGTGAGGAAATGGAGAAGGAGGATTGGGGGACATAGGGACTCATGATACCTTGAGGAAAAAAGAAATTCATTCACTGAATGTACATACATATAGTTGTATTTTATACACTATAAAGCATCTACTATGCATAGGGACCCTGGCATTGGCAATGCCTGGCAAGGCAATGGGATGATCTCTGCATTGTAGAGGGTGAGCGGAATGAGACACAGTCATGAGAAAGACAAGCTCCCTGCTGTCAGAGTTCACCAACCAGTCCGATGAGGTAACTTCCCCTCTAGTTGCTCAGCTGATGACAACATACTAGTGATGAGTTAGTCTTCAATTGTGGAATTGAGCCCACCATGGGTCAGGTGCTTGGCTTTGCTTCCTAGCGGCAGACTCCAACCCCAACTCCAGGGATCATGTACCCAAGCACATTGTTAGCTCAAAGTCCAAAACCAGCTCTGTCCCTAGAGAATCAACTCAGACACTCGGTGATTCATAACTAGTCGATTGTGAGTACCTGGGTGGTTTTTTTTTTTTAATCTTGTGGGGTTTGTGAATTTCAGCTAAAATTTGTCACGTACTAAGAGAATCTTGACAAAGGAGGCTAAAAATGCCAAAGTCTGCTTCTCAGAATCTGCTCAGTGATCGCACGCTTTATTTTTGAGCTATGAGGAAACTAACACCCGCACGTCATCTCGGAACTAAAACCTCGCTTTTCTTTCAGAGCAAGACAGAATTGACTATCTGCCCACACCGAGTCAGTGATGGCTGACACCGCCTTCCTGGTCCTCTGTCCCCTGGGAGCCAAGATCTCCTTTGCCCAGTGCTTGAATCTTCAATATTTCGAGAGCTGAAGAAATGAAGTTGGAAAGGAATGGGCTGGAAGGCTTTGACCACGTCAACGGGCCTGGGGGTCCAGCGGTGAGAATCTGCCGCATGAAGGAAGGGGCCTCACAATTTTATTGCTTTTTCGGCTCCCTCCAACCAGTCGGCTTTCTGCCTGGTACGTAACTCAGGACACAGCAGGGCCTGCATGGTGCAGTGGCTAACCTGCCAGCCCCGAGACTGGAGATTTAAGGGCCTTGGAAGAAAGGCCTGGCGATCTTCTTCCCGAACTCTACAGAACAGTTCTGCCCTCACACTGGTGGGGCCACCACAAGTCGCAGGTGACTTGACAGCAGCTGGTGTAGGTTGCACGGTATATGATGGTTTGCAAATAGATGGAAGGAACCTTGCACTCCAGGGCGGGAAATGTCTTTGATGCACGGTGCCTCTGAGTATCCAATTTGCACTTGAACTCTACCGGTGAACGGGCAGTTCACTGCCTTTCCCAATCAAATGACCTTTCCCCTTCATCGTCTTCCTTGAGAGGGTTTCTTACACAAGAGCGTCAAATAGGGTGGCTGCTGTGACCATGACCTTACTCTGGAAGAGCAGCCTGCAAGTTCCACAGAGCATGTTGCACATGTCCTGGGCCTTCGGGAATGCCTGTTCTTTGTTGCAACTCCATGTGGTAGCTTGGAGTCTTGGAACTATACCTGGTTAGGTCTATGGAGGTGGGCTTACCCTCTGTCTTTTGTGGGAAATGAAGACAATACTTATTTTAAGATGCATTGTCACCTTCCATGGGAATACAATGACAACATTTTAATGTCAAAACAACTATAGGTTATTTTTCAGGACAAGACTCACTTCTAATTTCTGTCTGGCTTTTTTTTTTTTTTTAAGATAACCATGACTCTACCTCACCTAACACACATGCACTGAAAATAAATCAAACTCCATTCTTAGTTAACTGAGATCTTCTTTGCTCTCCAGCTCACAAAGCCTTTACCCTCGGGTCATGCTAAGTGTAGCCATGCATCCCAGAGAGGACTGTCAGTGATGTCACCGACCCTCTGTGCACATCCAGCCCTGAGAGTCACTGCAGAAGCCCCACTGTCACAACTGAACACACACCTCATCCTTGACCCGTGTGTCCTCCCCAATTTTGACCCTGACATTGGCCCTCTGGCCACAGGTAAAGACGTTCTTATTTTGGGGGCCAAGGTCTTGGAGAACCCCTTTTCCATACCACATCCTTGATCCCTGTCTCAAGCTCCCAATCCACCTCTCTGCTCATGCCAGTTGGGCTGCATTGAAGCACAGCTGTGTTCATTCTGCCTTCAGGGTCTCCAAAGGCCATTTTGGTACCACTCTCTACACGGTTGCATCATAAAGAGAACACAGATGCTTTATTTCTGGGGTGGTTTCTTCTTATATTCAGAACAGCTAAGACAATATAGTTTTTTTGTGTGTGGCATCACTGCCCTGGTGGGAGTAGGAAGCCCAGCCTTGCTGCTGGAGAGCTGCTGCTGGATTTGAACCATCAACCCTGTGGGCCGTAGTCCTTCACACAACCACTATGCCACCAGGGCTCAGCGACTTAATATAATTTTGATGGACATTTAGAACCAGGCAGGTTATACTTACATACCTATATATAGGGTTCCTGTGAATCTAAATGAACTCAATAACAATGAAAGAGGTGGGGGGAGGGGGCGGAGAGTCACACATACATATACATGCACACGTAAAAATGTATCTTCACTGCACTCTCATCAAAGACATGGATGGTCAACAGTCCCTTTGTCCACCCTAAGGCCTTGTCCCATACCTAAAAAAGAATAAAAACAACAAAATGCAGGGAGAAGATGGAGGAGGAGGAGGCGGGGAGAAGAATGTTGTGTTGTGCACTTGTAGAATTTCTGGTTTTCCTTGGGGAATTACATAATATAAGGAGAGTTATAGTTGATTTTTTAAGCATACCTAAGATTTTATTCCTTTCATTTTGTTGGTGGTTCAAAATCATAATTTCTTTTTTTTAATTGTTTTTTTAAAATAATATTTTTCTAGAGAATTTTAGGTTTTAAAAATGTCTATTCATTTTGTTGATTATGCGTACTCTGTAATCAGAATCAATGAAGTGTTTGATAACATAATGTGAACATTAAAAACCAAGACTGAGGACTGAGTCCGGATGGCGTAGTGGTTGTGCGCGGGACTGCGGCCCACTGTGTTGGAGGTTCAATTCCAGCACGGCTCCACAGGAGCAAAGGCTGGGCTTCCTACTCCCACCACCTGAAGGCAGTGATGCCCAAAAAACAAAAAAAATTAAACTAAACCAAAAAAGAAAACCAAGACTGACCAGAAGAACTAGATGGAGCCCAGTTACTACTACTGACCATTCTGACCAGGAACGGACAGATGGATCCTGATAGAATGAGAGCGCGTCTGTGTCATTTCTATGTCATTGAATAAATTATTGAAATTATTGATGTTGTCAATGCAGACTGCTTTAAACCCCAAAGGGATGAGTGATAATGTGCTTTCTTTTTGTTTCTTTTGTATTGTTGCTTCAGGAGGGTGGGGGTTGCTTTGTTTTGTTTGTCTTGTTCTTAATAGTTCGGGTTCGGATTTTTGTTTTTGTCGTACTATGACCACCAAAGTAAAGCAGAGTTGTTCATAGCCTGGGAACAAGCAGATGGATTCTGGGCTTCCTCATAATTTTATCCCCAATTCGAGAACATTTGTCCTGATCATCTGGCCCTTCTTGATGCTCACCTTCATGAAAAGATCACTAAAAATAAGGGTGCTACCAGTGTGGTGAAGAATGCAGATGGTGTCCAGCTATCAACTGGGGTACTGTCTGGGGGGTCTGAGAGGCTTATATTCAAACTAGCAGTCAATTAAGTCCATGTGGAAGAGACACACCAGCTTGGATGATCCAAAAGTGATGATAACAAAGTCTAAATACGATGGAGAGAAAAGTAGCAAAGCTTAAACTGTAAACACAATTTGTAGAAAAGACTGTACAAACCCAAACGTCATCTGCAGGTTATCTCATCAGATTAAGCTTTTGGCAGATCCTCGCTGGTCACAGGTATGAGACTTGAATCGCTTTACTCTCAGACGGATTATTGTCAACTTGATGATGATAAATCAAATCGTGGTAGAATAGGCTATGTGGTCAGTTGACGTCTCTCTTTGTCCAACCTGAATTTGCTCTAGGCTCAAAATTTTCTCGAATGTTCCATGACAGCGATTTCTTCTCTGGCTTTTAAAATATTGTTATGGGCTGAGCCCCGGTGGTGTAGTGGTTGTGCGCGGGACTGCGGCCCACTGGGACGGAAGTTCATTTCCAGCAGTGGGGCTGGGCCTCCTACTCCCACCGCCGGAGAGCAATGATGCCCCCGCCAAAAAAAAATATTGTTAGTGATTTTTTTCTGTCTTATTCTTCATTTTTATCTATATATTATTGTTTTTGATACCGTTGTTTCCTTCTTTCGGCTTCATTTTGGTTCTGCTTTTTCCTGTTTCTGTTAAGTTTCACAGTTTAGGAAGCACAGAAGGAGTGGAGCAGTCAATGGCTTATTGGGACTGGGGGAATGGAGGAGGGGACTTTGGAACAATTGGTGAATGTGGGAGGGCACATTAGAGCTGATTGTGATGTATGTACAACTCTTTCAAAAAGTAATTTACCTATGAAAGTGTAGGGTGTATGGATATTATATCAAGAAAGCCACTAAAATTTTATAAAACCAAATGATCTATGGCTGCCATGAGTGCAGGAGGAAGAGTTGTTCCTTAGAGGGCATTGAGTTGACATTAATGGTGGGGGAACAACTTGGAGAGGGATATCAATAATGATTGTACTACATGAAGAGTATAACCAATGGCACTGAATTATACAGGTGGACGTTCTTGAATTGGAGAATGTTTTCTTGTGTACATATTTGTCAAAATTGAACAACAAAACCTTACATGAATACCAATGAGAACAAGGAAGAAGAGAATGCTTGATAGTTGATAGATGGTACACTCCTTATTATGATTGAACTATTGAATTGTACGATATGTGGATGAAGTGCCAATACAATGGTTAGAAAATAAAAATAATAAACTTCGGGGGGAAAAAAACTTTGGATACATACATGGATAAAGAAACTTTGATAGTAGGCAACTTTAAAGAATAGTGAATCTATGAACCATCACATTTCAGGGATGAACTCAGAGAACCTTTTACGGTGAGAAATTCATGAATCACAAAAGGACAAATGTGGCGTAAGACCACGTAATACAAAGCCAAGGAAAAAAATATCATGCTTATGAGACAAATATCCACACTTCACTCTGAAGCAAAGGGGAGGAGTCAAGAGGGCAGGGGAGCTGGATTACTGGGAAAGGGACAACCCAAGCAGACATGATGAGAAGGCTGACACTGTGTAAATGCAGCCAGCAGTACGGAGTTCATTGTGTGCATCTGAATTGGCTGTGCGCACTTTCACCCAAAATGCAATAAGTAGAATATATATTTTCATGATTATCACTGTAATCTTCTGGCTTTGAATGATCTTGACTGAATATTTTGGGTCACGAGCCCTGGAAGATGAATCGGTTTAGCACTAATTTTTTAAAAACGATTCCATAACTTATTAGCCTTTTGTTTCGGTGCATGGGGATAAAGGTGGACAGGGAGGGAAGGAACACAGTTTAAAGAGCTGCGTGGACAGCAGGCAAGGTTGCCTGAGCCAAATGTGGTCACTGGGACCCTGACCACCCACCAGAGGCCAGCCTTTTCTTCTTCTCTCCCTTTTTATTTTCATCCTTTTAATTATTGTAGATACACACACATTTCTATTCACACATGTGTGAATGTGCATGCATATGTGTGTATGAATGTTTGTGAGTGCGTGGTGTGTGTGTGCGCGCGCGCGCGTGTGTGTGTGTGTGTGTGTGTGTGTAGAGAGAGAGAGAGTGACAGTGTATGTGCCCTGGTGGCAGTGAAGGTTCGGTATGGACTGTTATCTTCATGATCAGTGCTTCCTAAATAATTTACAGTCTTGGGAACACCAAAAACCAGCTCTAGCCTGTCCCATAGGGCGTGGATTTGACATACACACATGTACCACGATGGCCAAATTGTCCTTCATAAACAGAAACTCACTGTTTCTGAGCAATTACTTGGCTTCTCCTCTTGACTGTTGGCCTGTGAAAAGACAGGGGTATTTTGTAGACGTGGTCATGTCCATGAGGGAGGCCAGATGCTCGTTTTCCAGCAGGGCCCCACAGAGTGGACGTGTCTTATTTTGATCCCTCCCGCCCTGGCGTC
>PVJH01025274.1:0-31686 GCA_004026705.1 Nesogale talazaci
ACCCAAGAGGCTCTCTTGGTCTGGAGCCAGGGGAGGCCAGCTAGTGCCCACTCCCCACCCCACGGGGAGGCTGCCAGACCTCTGGCCCTCACCACCCACCCCTTCTCTTGAGCAGGTCCTGGTGCCAAGCCTAGCACCAGGTCAAGGCAAGTGGTGACCCCAACTTACATCCAGCGAAGGCTCCGGCATGTCGGATGCTCCCTGCGCTCCGGCCTGACCCTCTAAGGCTGAGGAAGGGTTAAAGGTCAGGTCGCTGTGTGGATGGTTGCTGGGAGCGGCCTGTGGTGGCTGCCGGGGTGGCTGGGAAGGAGGAGGAGGAGGAGGAGCCCCGCTGTGATGTAATGGAGGCCCTGCCTGGCTGCTGGGGTGTGGTACGTGCAAGCCTTGCTGTATGGAGGTATGGGGCTGGTCAGAGCTGCCCGCGTGGGGGATCTGTGGAGGACGAGAGAGCAGGAGAAAAGTGAGGTGACCAGGTATAGCGACAAGATGCCTGGAGAAAATGAAAACCAACCAAACCAGGAATACAGGAAATTCAAAATAAATAAGTAAATCAAACAAACAAACAAACTCAAAGCCACCCTTTTACAAAGCGGAATGTTTTCTTGCAGAGAAACAAAAACCAGCCTCCCCCAAAACCATCCACAGGGAGGGTGGGTAAGGGAAAGCGGGGGTGGGATGGGGGTAGGGTGGGGGGCTTTGACACAGGCACAGACAGGGAGAGCTGAGGCTAGGGCCCTCAGAGCCCACCCTGGACACCAGTCCCCCGAGGCACAGGAGCGAGAGTGGGTGGAGAAGCCACAGTCAGGTTTCTGGGAGCAGGGAGGCGGTGCTACTAGCGGCGTGGTACAGGCCCAAGTGCCAGGCGGCGGACATGACAGAGCACGGGGCAGACGTGCACTCAGGAGCAGGCTGCAGGCCCCGAATGGTCTGTCCCAGGTAGAAGCTCCCCCACCTCTGGTTTGGGGCTCTGGACACAAGGCCTGCTAGCATTTCCCTGACAGACGGGCTGAGGGTGAAACCAGGCCATGGGGAAGGTCAGGCGAGAAGGGCGGGTAGTTGAGTTCTGGGCAAGGGGGTTTGACCCTGCCCTGTCAGTTGACAGGACTTATACCCAGGGTTGCTCCGTGTCCCTGCACCTCGGCGACATGGAGGACCCGCGTGAAGGAGTACCGTCAGGGGCCTGGCGGAAGCTGGAGCTTCCCTGGCAGGCATAGTAGGGGATTGTCCCATTCAGGGTGTGCCAATTTTAAAAGCGGGGGCAGCGGAGGGCCTGCTGTATGTTTGCTGCTGGCAGGAGGCAGGGAATTTTCAGAGCTTGTCTCTCAGGAATGAAAGGCCTAGTGGAAGGGTCTATAAAGGCTCCGTCCCACCTCTCCTCTCTGAGAACCCACCATGTCCCGTGGTTGGAAGACCTGATGACAAAGTTACCCTTGCTTGCCTGTCCCCCAATGTCCTCTGGAAGACACAGCACAGACTTGTACTTTCTCCCTTCACAGACTGTGAAGTAGGGTCCCCGCCAATCCAGAATCTCCTAATTCTGGTCTCTAGTGCCTCATCCTTCCTCTTTCTCCTCAAAGCTGCTCCTGAGTCTTGGCCATGCACATGGCCCGGGGACCCTCCTCAGAGGGCAAGGCTCCCATAACTCAGTGCCTCAGAGCAGGGACAACTACCTGGCTCTGCGGCTTGTGACTCATGGGACCCTTGTGTGGGACGTGTACGAAGGGAAGCTAGAGGAATGGGCCACCAGCTGTCCATGCGAAGCCAGCTTGGGGCTGTGTGGGTACGCTGCGGTGTTGCGGATAACCCCTCGGGGCCCACCCTGAGGAAGCAGGGAGTGGCCCACACTCCCATCAGCGGGCAGACAGCACAGACAACTCTCAGCTCTTCAGCTACAATCACCGGCATCCTCCCCTGTCCCAGGCTGGCGAGCCTCACGGTCTGGAAGGCTGGAGTGTGCCAGTGTGCCTGCTCGCTCAGCCGCCACCTGCCTGCTGGCACAGGAAGGCCACAGGGTGAACTGGAAGCTGCTGAAGTTCTCCTGCCAGGCCCAGAGTAGCTGGTCAACCACGGGTCAGCCCGCGTCTAAAGGGCAGGAGAGTTGGGTTTACTTCAGGCTTACCCTACTCCTTCATGTGTATGGTGCTTCTGAGTCTGGAGCTTGTCAAGTGAGAGTCTAACGAGGTGGATGGGCAGGGATAACGAGCAAATGCCTTGGGAGCTTGGAAGTTAACTCGCTGAAGGGGACCCCAGGCGGTGGGGGACTGGTGAGGGTTCAGAGAGCTGGGATGGGTGGCTAGCGTGCTCACTAGTCATGGAGAGGTCAGGTCTGATGGCAGGGCTGAGGCACTGGGCCAGGAGAGGCCCCCACAGGTTGACAGCCCCAGTGGGCTGAGATTAACCTGCAAAAACTCAGCCGAACACTCAGGAGAACTCTCTTCAAAATGCCTGTGGAAAACGGAGTCAAAAGAGAATAGGGCATATGGAAGGAAGCCCCTCGCAATGCAGACTGCATTTTGGAGGCCTAGGACAAAGCTGCCCCAGCGCCATCTCCACGCCTTTGTGGTGCACGAGCTGAGGCTGGGGAAGCCCGGGGTCCAGGCAGTCAGGGGATAGTCCCATCACAGGCCCCTCCAGGGAGGGCAAGGGGGGCCTGAAGTGGAGCCTGGGATTGAGGCCCACCTTATCCCACTGCCAAGCACTCACAAGACCTGTCGAACTCTCTTCTTGGGATGATGTGGTGCAAGGGTCACTGGAAGGCCCCCACCAACTGCCCCTCCTCCTCCTCCTGCTCTTAGGAAGAGATCCATGGCAAAATGATTGATATCTTGTGTCACTTCAGCATCTTTAGCCTAGGTTTATCCCAAATGCCAATAGTCCTCTCTCCACCCAGGCACTGTTGGAACTGGTGCTCCATCAGGACAAGGCCTGCTCTCCAACCTCAATGGAGCCCTCAGTAGATGCTGACTCATGTCACCACTGCCCATACCTCTTTCAGGAAGTATGATAACCTGAACATCCACTGCCCTGGGAGTGGGATGTGCATGTGTAGGGTGGGGTGGTCCCACGGAGAGGGGCAGAGATGTGCATGTGCAGAGAGAGGTGGTCCCATGGGAGAAGGGTAGAGATGTGCATGTGCAGGGAGAGGTGGTCCCCCGGAGAGGGGCAGAGATGTGCATGTGACGGGAAAGGTGGTCCCCTGGAGAGGGGCAGAGATGTGCATGTGCAGGGCGAGGTGGTCCCATGGGAGAAGGGCAGAGATGTGCACGTACAGGGTGAGGTGGTCCCACGTGAAGGGCAGAGTTGTGTATAGGCCTCAGTTAGGCCTACTTACTTCCTTCTAAGCTCCCAGACTCAATTATGAAGCCTTCCTTTACACTAAAGTATCCCAAGGGGAGCCCTGTGCCCAGTCAGCTCCGGGAGGAGGCTGGCTCAGGTGAAAGGGTGAGAGTGATGGGTGGCTGGTCTGGTGAAGGAAGTACTCACAGTTTCCTGCATGGGGTGGCTGAGGGGCTTCTCAAGAGTGGCCATGTTGCTGGGCATGTCCGGAGGGTGGGAGAGCTGGGGGGGCCCGTGCATGAAGTCATTCATGGTCGTCCCGCCAGGGTTCCCGTGGGGAAAGTCAAAGTTGCCATGGCCCTGGTAGCTGTTGCCTGGGGAGGTGGTGAGAAGAAGGAGTGGTCACCCGGGAGGGAGGGAGGACGTGTGAAGAGCGGTTAAGAGGAAGAGCTGAGTCTTTTCGTTTTGAACTCCAGGAAGGTGCTGCTGGGGGAGGGGAACAGGAAGTGCCTTCAAGATCTGCCCGCTTTGCCCCAGGGGGCCTCAGTACCCAGCTGGGAAGACCATAGTCAAAGCGGGCCATCAGAAATGGCACATGTGCCCAAACAAGGTGTAACTGGGTCTGGAAGATACTGGGAGTCGTCAGCATCACGCCTCTCTGGTCTCTACCAGGTACTAAGCAAGAAGTCCGGGGTGCAGCGTTTATCTGTCCCGAAGTCCGGAAACCTAGGGGAATCCCGTTGCGAGAGCGGGGCTGGTCCTTCCTAGGAGGTCGGTGGGAGGGTGGGAAGGGCCAGAGTTAGGGACCCTCTTGCCCTGGTGGGCAAAGGTGAGAGTTCTAAGTGCTAGGGCTCCGTCCCTGTGTTGGTAGGAGAGGGACAGGAGCAAAGACAGTGCATGTGACACTATGGATGGCTAAGTGCTCTGGGTCTGTGTTTTCTGTTAGCAGCTGGAGGAGGAGGCGCTTGTGCACCAAGCACAGCAGGCTCTGCCACACACACTTGGTCCCAGCTACACCCAGTCAAGAAGCTGTGGGCTCCTGGAGCTGGGAGGAGGCCGAGGCAGGATGGAGAGGGACAAGGCTGGCTCCTAGCACTGCTCTCCACTCATACCTGGTTGGACTCCAACCAACAAGGTCAGACCGAGTCAGGAGGCCGAAGAGGAGGACTTGGGTACTGTTTTTGAGGCTGTGTTGTATCTGCCTCTTCATACCAGGCACTCCTGTAGTCCCAGGGCTCTTTAGGGACTTCGGGATGCCCCCCTCCCCCCGGAACTTGCCCCAGCTTAGCAGTACCAACCTTGGCTACTGTAATCACTAGAGCTGGAACCCCCAGGCGGCGGCGGGAGCGGGTAGGGAGATGGGCCAGGGCCCAGGGCTGCGATCATCTCCATGACATTCGGCATAATCATCTGGCTGGGGCTCATAGTCTTGAATCGCTTGGAGGGGATGCTGTCAGGGTCATCCTTGATGTGCAGGTCCGACTTGATGGGCACTGGCCGCCAGCTGCACGTGGGGTCAATGGTGACCTCTTCAAACTCAGAGCTGGGTTGCAAGAGGGGCAGTGGGGGCGGCTTTAGACATAGGATGCTCCCACATGGTAGGCACCCAGGTTTCCCTCTCCCCCTGCCCTCTTTCATGAAACTCGATGCAAGGCAGAAACATGACACGCATGTTCCCATCTCTGAGAGTCAGGGAGACTGGCACTAGGGAAGCATGAGGCTAGGCAGGGATGGGGCGTCTGGCCTCAAGGCCACCAATCCACTGCATGACACTGTGTCAGGCCTTGCTCAGTTGAATGTAGGCTCATGTCCAGGTCCAAAAGCTGCCTTGGGAAAGCTGGAGGAGTAAGGGCTGTGCGTAGTTCATCTGTCTTCTTTTGGAGGGGTGTGTGTGAAGAGGGGGTGGTAACTCACTTGCCCGGCCCTATATTCAAGACAGGTTGGCACCCACACCTCCATCCCACATGTAACCTTTCTCAGGGAACCCGTCCACTTACTGTTGGATGGCGTTCAGGATTCCCCACATGTACTGATCCACCTCCAGGCCCTCCAGCAGAGCAGTTTTACTGGAAAAGGAGAAGGAAGGGCTTGGCCTTTGCTTCTGAGCTTAGGGGTGCCCCTGCCCCTCACTGGCTGGCCACAAGCCCATGCTCTAGGCACTCTAGAGCACGTCCATCTGAGCCTCTTGGCCGTGCTTTGGGCAGGTGACAGCAGCTGGGTCTCCCCTTGGCTGTGAGATGGGAGAGGCTCAGAGGAGCAGTGTCACTCACTTGCACACAGGACACCTCCAGGTCCCTCGCTCGCAGTTCAGCTGCAGGTATGACTCCAGATCAAAGCACTGTGCAGCCAGGGAGGGAGGGAGGGAGGGAGGGGGAGAGAGAGGGAGAGGGAGAGAGAGAGAGAGAGAGAGATATGAATACCAGGGCCATCGGAAACTGATTGGAGTCCAACGATTTCCTGCCTCCCAAGCCCCAGGCCCCTCCTGTTTCTGTCCTGACGCTACAAGTCCCAGGGGCAGCCACTCTAGGGCCTGGGTGCAGAGTGTTCTCAGGCACCCTGTCCAGCTCAGCCACCCAGAACCCCTCTACTCAACCCAATATTCTCCATGACCCATGTATCACCATCCCTCCCATCCCCCGAGGAAAGGAGGCTCCCGCCCCCATACTATGTCCTTGGGGACCAGGTTTGTGAGGACAGGCTATGGGTGACAGTCCCAAGGCCTGGCCCAGGCAGAGCCTCCAGTAGGGAGGTGTCCCTAGGGAAGGGGGTGAGAGGCCAGCCCTGTAGAACGGAACCAGGGGGAGGGTCCAGGAGAGACCTGCAGAGGAAGAAGGATCCTGGTCTGTCTGGAGGCAGGCAGACGGCATCCTGTTTCCTGCTTTAGCTAGCTGTGTGTGCTGGGTACACACAGGGGCAGCTGGCATTTGTTGGACCAAGAATGGCCCAAACACCTAGATCCTCTAAGAATCGATGTGGTTGTTAGGGTTTTTTGTGCTGACATGGCACCTGTAAGATGATATGGGTGGAGTCTAGTCTGTGAATCAGGTCACAGCCTGATGGGGTCTCTTTGTGTGCATGGTATTCTCCTAGAGAAGTTCCTGGGAATTTCCTTTCACCTTCCTGTTGCCATGGGAGATCTGGGCCAGTCCTGGGATGTGACCATGGCATTGATTCCACAAGACTTTGCACACACTGGCCTGTCCTCTTCCTGCATTCTGCATCATTCCATGTGGCTGTATGAGTCTGAAGAAGGATTTCTGGACTTCCAGACTTGATTTGCACTGGGCTGGGACATTTGCTTGTTTCAAAGCTCTCTTTTAATCATATATGAGTGTCACTGGGTTTGTTTCTCTAATTAACCTGGCCTAATAAAATCTAGTACTGAGCACACTCAGAGTATGACGAAATGGGTGCCATGGGCAAAGAAGCAAGAGACCTGATCTCCCCGTGCCTAGGAAGGCTGCCGACAGGCCACCATCAGACTACATAGGCTTCTCTGGGCGGCTTACCTGGACGTGCTTGCAATCATGGCCTCGGGCGGGAAGCTGGATGCGCCGGAACGTGATGGGACACTTCAGAGACACCTTGATGGCCGTCTGCTCCACACCGTCTTCCCCATTCAGGGTCGTATTGCCTGATGAAGCAGCCACACTGCTGAAATTCCGTTTGACTAGAGGTGGAAGCACAATGAGATGAGGGCAGGCCAGCAGAGGCCCTCCTAGCTCTGGGGTTCCCAGCCTCCCTGAAGTGGCCCATACCGTCCCTAATCCCTGCAGGGCAGGCCTCGCCTTCACAAGAAACTGGGGACGCTTATAAAATGTGCAGAAACACAGTCTGATGCTTCTCCCTGATTCCCAGGCCAGTGTAAAGAGCCCCGCAGAGGTTTGGCACTTAGCTCTCTAGGGTGGGAACGGAAACAAACACTGCTCAGTGGTGTTTTCAGGCTCCAGGAAGCAACGGGGAGCAGGGAAATCTAAGGCAGCTGGGGCAGCTGCTGACCTGGCATCTCCTGTACAAGCTGGTGGAAATTGCCCAGACAGGCACACTGCCTCAATTCCAGGTCCCCTCCCTGCAGTTTTAGTATGAGATGGAGGGGGCTGGGAGGAGGCCAATCTCTTGATGGTCCCCTACTTCCAATCTTCACAGAGTAGTTGACCATGCTCAGGAAGCCAGCCTGGATGCCACCCATCTTTTCTCCTCGGGTCTCCTGAAGCCTCACAGTGCTGCTGCCTGCCCTGCTCTGCACTGGGCAGTCGATCCTCCTGGGTGGGCGTGCAGGCCGGGGTGGGGCCCCGGCAGTGGGTTGAGCTAGTGCTCCAGCCCCACTCACTTTTGGTGATGCAGTGCTCGGCAGGCAGGAGGCGCTTCTTCAGGAGGCCTTGCAGCACAGATCGCACGGAGGGCCGGTGAACCAGCTGCAGCACGAACAAGTGGGACTGCGGGAGAGACGAGCCACTCACCTCTGTCCTGGGATGTCCCCGAGACCACGGGCCCAACAGCCAGGCCTCTTGGGAAAGTACCCGGGCCTGGGAGAACCTTAGAAGCTGAGTATTCAGCATGGCTTTGTGAGCCCGAGGATTTAGGTTGTGTCACAACTAACTCTGCTTGAAGATGACAACACAGACTTGAACACGGAATCACCCCTCTGTTGAGTTGAGAAACACATGGCACCAGGTGTGACGCTCTCTGTCTTCCCGTCAGGAGTCCTCTGTCTACCCTTCCTGCCAGACATCTTTGTCCTGTCTCGAGTCCACCTTCTAGGAAGCCTTCCAGGTCCTACATTCCCTTTACACCCATACTGTGTGCCCACACCTGGCAGCTGTGTAAACAGTCCAGGGCTGTGGCACTTGCTCTTCATGTACAGGGTCAGAAGTCACCACTGTGACTGTGTTTCTCAGAATGGGACCACAGTTACCCTGGCTCTGGACAAGACACCATGCCAAACAGAAGCATTAGATCCAGGGCCCCATGAGGATCTGAAATGCCAGGATGGGTGAAAAAGGGACAGGAGGGTGGGGTGAAACTGAGCCTGGGCACAAGGCCATCCATCTAGGCAAATTTATCAAGCAGAAAGCAAGTTGTGAGGGCTACACGAAGTCCCGTGTTCAAGGGGAGGAGTAAAGGGTGGTGTGTGTGGACAAGAACAAAGGCAGCAGGAGGGAAGGGGACAGGTCGAGTCTATCAGAGCACCAAAGTGGGTGTGAATGCTTGTCTGAGTTTTCCTCCACAAGCCCGGTGAGTGACGTGTCTAAAAGGCTACCGGGCAGCTGGCTGAGGCCTGGCAGTGGGTAATGGTGGTTCACAAAGGACAAGGGCGGAAACCAGGCTGTGCAAGGGCCTTGAGGCACAGTACTCACACAACAGCAGGCTGTGACCGTGATCTGGATCGTGTTCCGGCCCGGCTGGCACACATGCTTGAGGTGCAGGGGCTTGTGGGAGGTCTTGTTGTCGCCGCGCTCGATGGTGAGGGGGGTGGCGTTCACGCTGACCTGCACAGAGGCAGGCCAGTTGGTGTTCATTTGCCGGTCCTCATGGTGGTAGCATTTGAACTGCAGTTCCAAGTCAGACCTAGAGGGGGAAGGTGAGGCTAAATCGGTGCCCTGAGCAGGCTGCCTCCAGACCAATCAGCGTGGCCTGCTCATGACCCCCAGCCAGACCACATACCAGGAAAGGGTCTCACCCAGAGAGCTCTCAGACTGGCAATAGCTGTTCCCTAAGCCTGCCCAAGTCCTCCTCTCTCCCGCTGACTGTCCACCCCATGTACCCACTGCCACTGGTTCACAGTCACGGTGGCCTTTCATGGGACTTCGAGGCTGGAAGCCTTGACAGGGGCAGACAACTCCATTTAGCTCCATCAGAGCAGCTGTAAGGTCTGAACCAACACTTAGCTGTAAGTGCCACCAAGATTCCATTTATTCCTTAACTCACCATAATTCAAGCCAACAACACACTCTTCTTTTAAATTCCCCCAGCCACAGCCCACAGCCCACAGCGTTGGTGCTACATTCTCCTAGCCCCTCCCTCTGCTGTAAAGGTTGGGGGAGGCAGAGGGGAAGTGGAGCAGCCCCTCCCATCTGTGACCTGTTTGTCCAGGGCAGAGAGAGTAGAGAGTGGAGCAAAGAAGGACAGTGGCCAATTTGACTTGCTTGTCTCCAGACTCCTGTGGAGAGAAGGGCCTCGAGGCGTCAGTGGTATTCCCACCTCATGGAGGGCTGGTGCATGTGTGTATACGGGTAGGGGAAGGGGTGTGCTCAGCTTCTCTGTGTCTGACAGATGGGCTGCACTTCGAAGATTGGCTTACAGAGCATGGAGACCTTGGAAATGGTGGCTGTTCGAGCAGCAGAAGCGCAGAATGGGATGCTTATCCCACTCAAGATGGATGAGCAGTGCGCCGGGGGCTGCAGCCCAGACACGGGCAGCTGGGAAGCAGATGACCAGGTGTGCCTTCCTTCACGGACCTCTGGCCCGTCCATCGCAGACACCTCCCCCCTACCCCCCATCTCTGCGGTTCTGCTGCTAGAAATGGCCACCCTACTGCATGAAATCCTGCCTAACATCCTGGGTTCACCTGGAATCCTACCTTGCTCAAGGACCCCTTGCCAAGACTGACCACCTTTCACCCTCCAGCTCCTTGGTGCACCTGGTAGTGGTTTCAGCCAGGGGCCGGGGGACGGTGAGCCTAGTGTTAAGGTGACAGGGAGAGGGAGTGTGCAAAGGGCAGGCTGAGCCCCAGGACACAGAATAGAGAACGAGTGAAGGGTCCCACAAGACCTGCTGTGACCACGTCTCATGGAACCAGGCCAGACTCACAGCCAAGAGTAACAAGGAGGATGCTCCTTCCAAGGTGGAGTGAGTGAGTGTGCCCTCCCACCCTCCACGGACTGCACAGGGGCCTGCTTACATGGCTAAGGGTCACTTTACCCTCTTGCCTGAGTGTCCGGGGACCACAACAGCTGCTCAGTGAGGTATGTGCGCGCCTGTGGGGCAGGCGGAGAACCATTACTTGCCCTCTAGATGCTCACAGGCACAGTGAGACAGGGTGAGTCCTGTCAGAGAAGGAAGCCCTGAGGCTGAAGAGACCCAGTCCCCGCACCAGCCATGCCCTGTGCTAGCTGTGAGGAGGCACAGAGCCTCAGGAAGGCCTCTGGTCTCAGTCTCCGCAGCTGTCGGTGAGGAAGGCACGGAACACAACCAGCTCAGCCAGGGCCCTGCGGATCCCTGTGCCCCTGCCTGCTGCACTGGTAGTATGTTGAGGCCCCAGTTCTGCTCACGCCAGCTGCTTGCGTGCAGAGCCTGGATTCCCAGGCTGGCCTCATCTCTGACAGGAGCGAGCCACTTAAGTGCCCTGGATTGCTGCTCCCACTGCTGGAACACTCCCATTCTTCGCATTTCAGTCTAAGCGAAGCGGCATTTTCTCTCTGGCATGTCTTCCCAGAGCAGCACAGCGCAAATGACACCCGCTCCTTGCCCTTGGGCCAGACAAGGCGCTGGTCCTCTCCCTCCCAGCAACCCTGCAGGTCCCATGACACCCCGGCTCTGTCAGGACAGAGGGTGGCACTGTTCGGGTGGAAGCTGCCCTTGCTCTTACCTCCACATCAGCGTCTGGTGGACTGTGGGCCGCAGGTGAAAGACATGGTTGCTGACGGCCAGGTTGTGCTCCAGGCGGAAGGGCTCCAGCACCACACCATCCCGCACAGGGAACGTGAGCCGCAGCTCATCATTGTGGTTGGCTGGGTGCAGAGATGGGGTTCCATTAGCCACACATGTTGGGCATCATGGCTCCAAAAGCCTGGTCCCCTGCAAGGGACCAGACACCCTGCCGGCCTCTCAGAGAAAGCACCCAGCTAAGTGGACTATCGGGCGCTTCATGGGCGCTGAGCACCTGCTCAGTCACTCCTGTGTCCTGACCCCACTGGGCTCTGCCTCCCAGGTCCGAGAGCCGCAGCTCGGGAAGGCCCAGGGGCATCCTCTCAGCCCACCCCAAGGGACTTGGGGGAAACTCGCGATACTAATATCTCTGAACCAGTTTCTAGTGTGCAGTCAGACCAGAGTTCCCTTCCCTTCCCTTCCTCTTGGGCACGATGTCTACCCAAGACCACCTGACCCAGTTGAAGAACTCTACAATTCAGTAGAGCCCAGCCCCAGGTAGAGTAGTTGTGTAGGGGGAGCAGTTGGCAGCCTGGCTGCCACAAGCCTGCATTCTCACAGGCCCCAGGGTCGCTTCTGGGTAGGGGGTACCAACTATTAAGGCCACTGCCCTTTCAACAGTAGGCGCCCACCATCTCCAAGCCCCTTGACTTCTGACCCCGAGGCAAGTACCCTTCCATCCAAGGGCCCCTTGGAAGCCTGGCAGGTGGTGAGACAGGCATACTCACCTGGGGGTGGTGGCAGAGCACTCATATTTGGCTTGATGTCGGGTGGAAAGGGTGGTTTAACATCTTGACTGGGGGACAGGTATGGGGGGATGCTGCTCCCGGGGGTTATGGGAGGTGTGGGGTTCCCAGGAACAGGTGAGTGGGGGTAATTTGCCACAGGGACCGGCCTGGGAGGCTGGAGGGAAACAGAGACCATACAAAGATTAGGGGTGATGGGAATGGGAAAAGTCATGGCCACATGTGGACAAGCATCCCGGCCCCCCACTCCCACCCCTCAGGCCTCTGCCCCCATGGAGACACAGTTGGGTCTGCAGAGGGTCCCCACCTTGCTGGGTTCCAGCACGGCTGAATCATTGGTGTCGGGCAGGTGTCGAGCCCCTACCCACTTGACACATGGGCACATGGTGGTTCGAGGTGATGAGGGACCTGTCTAATAGGCCTCAAGACTCACAGGTGAGCTAGGGTCAAACCTTGATCTCCTGCTGCCCACCGGGCAGGCTTCTCACGTCCTGACTCTAAGCCACACCCACCAACTTACCCCACTCAAGCCCCGTGGAGCCCTCCGACATGAGCCAGAGTCGGTGCAAGAGACCAGCAGAGCCTCCCCTCAGTCTTCCTCTGTTCTGGCTAACTGGGTCCACACCTGTCCTTCTCAACCCATCCAGGGTAACTAGGGAGGGCGCCTTTATTGGAGGATCCCAATTAGTGTCCAGATAGGCCAGGGCAGGGAGCCCTGGGACATTTCTGGTCCAACAACTGCATTTGGGTTCTAATTTTATTTTATTTATTCATTTTTTGGGGGGGCATCTCTGCCCCCTGGTGGTGGAGTAGGAGGCCCAGCCTTGCTCCTAGAGAGCGCTGCTGGATTTGAACCTCCAACCGTGGGCTGCAGCCCCGCGCACAACCACTGCGCCACCAGGGCTCAGCTGGGGTTCTAATTTTAAAACTTAAAAATCTGCACATACCCTGCTAACATTCCCTTGGCTGTAGTTGCTGTAGCTGCTTCCGGAGAAGGTGTTACTTTGTCCATTAAACTGTTCTGGCTGTAAAATCAAAGTAAATAACAATGTTACAAGTGGAAGGCAGAGGGGCTATTGGAAAACCTCTCTGCCTCTACATTTCAAAATGTTTTCTCCTTGATTTCAAAATCCACCAGGAGTCTAGGGTTAGCGCCTCTGCTCCTGCTGGTGGGAAGCTGAAGCATGGGAGCAGAGCCCACCATCTACTGGGGCAGTGTTTTATCTAGCTTGCTTTCCCTCTGCCCACAGCTTACAAAAGTAGACAAAGTCAGGGTGCTGAAGCTGTGGCACCCCCCTCCCCCCAAAACAACCCCCAAAGCCCACATTGTGAATGACCTGTACACGGACATGGCTCTTTGGCAAATGAATGTCCAGTGTGTCCAGAGTCCTATTTACTTGGCGACTCGGAGTCAGTAAAGACAGAGCCGCCGCTCCTCTCAGGAACATGGGGTGAGCTTCCGAAGGGGCCTCAGGTCACAGGGTGCTGGCCGAGGGACAACAGCAAAGCGCTTCATGTTTCCCTGTCCCCAGCTGCCAACCAAAGGCTCGGCCTCTGAGTGTTCCAATGCGTTCCACTCTGCAACCCTCCAGGACATCAGATTGCCCAGCCCGCTTTCCTGGAGGGGCCGCAAGTTTGACCTGTCCACTGGTAGTCCAGTACTTTCAACGCTGCACCACCTGGGCGCCCTGTGTCTTGCTGAGGGTGGTGAAAACGTAGGGCACTTGGCTGCTAGCTGAAAGGTTGAAGGTTTGAGTCCACCTAGAGGCTCTTTCGGAGAAAAGGCCTGGAGACTTATGTCTGAAAGTTGGTTGCTGAAAGCCTACTCCTGGGAGGAAAAACTGTCCTTTGGCCCCCTCCCCCAACCCTCCCAGGTCCCCATGAGGTGGACAGGACTCACCAGCATCTGGTTGTATTACGCGTGGAGAGCCAAAGTTTCCATGAAATGTTAATATACTTAGGTGGTGTATTTTGTTTGCTAAAATATGTATCTAATGTGTGCTGTAAGCTTGAATGAGAGAAAGAAGTTGTCTTTTGAGTCTCAGGGATACACTTATGCACAGGGTTTAGACTAAAAAGATACTTTGCCCCCTAAAAAGATACTTTGAAGTCTTAACCCCAAGTATAGGAGTAAATGTGACTTTCTTTGGAAATAATGGTCTTTGTAGATGTAATCAAGTTAAGATGAGACCACACTGCATTAGGATGGGACCTAAATCCTTATAAGCTGCAGTGCATGAAGACAGACACATAGGGAGAATGCCATGTGTCGAGGGAGGCAGAGAATGGAAGACTTTATTCTAAGGGATGCAGTTGATGGCAACGAAGGCCAAGGATTGTCAGCCAGTCAGAAGCTAGAAAGAGGAATGGAAGGGCCTTCCCCAAGAGCCTTCAGAGTGTGGCTTCCCCCACATGACTTCAGACCATTGGCTTCCAGAACAATGAGACAAAGGTTTATAAATTCTATTTCATCCGTGGTACTTGGGACTGTAGCCCTGGGAAATTCTCAGCACACGTTGAAAGATTGAGAAAATTCTGCCCACCTCTTGGTGCCTTTGGGGAGCACACCAGGGAACAGAATGACATGAGTGAGAAGAAAAGGGGCCTCGGCGTGGAGGCTCAGTTGGCGTGGGCACCCCAGGGTGGGACTCACCTTGTAATACTGCCCCATGTTGACCGTGGGGGGTGGATACTGCCCAGTGCTTGGTTGGCTCGGCATCCTTTGCCCAGGGTAGCTGGGGGAAGTGAGCGGCCGTGGAGGGTTGGGGGTGGGGTACTGGCCTGGCTGGGTGGGGAACTGACTGCTTGGTCCATATTGCTGGTTTCCATAGTTGGGCTGCAGTGGGAGAGGAAGGAAGGCAGGGGACAGGTCTTTAATGCCTCTGAGTCAAGCCTCTCATCCAAATGCCCTACATCAGTTACTCTGCCTAGAAGCACCTTCTTCCTCTGCAACAGGGTGGGGTTGAGAACCCTTGCTCCCCAGAACCTCTACCACCATCCAGAAGGTCTTCCCAGAGCTTAGTTCTCCAGCCCACACGTCTCTCTTGGCAGCTGATGCAGGGCTAGCTGCACCAGAGCATTTGCCGTGCTCCTGGCACGCCGGTGCAGACAGCAGGCTGAGCTTGCAAGAGGGTGAGTTCCCTTCCTGGGTGCTGAGGCTCAGGTGGGAGGCACTGTCTCCATGTTGCCTGGAGTGTGGACAAGCAGCCATGATGCAGCTGGCAGGGGGATCAGAGCAGAGATGGCTTGGCTCTGGGAGGGAGCAGGACTGCTGTCCACGGAGAGCTACAATGGGAGACCAGGCACTCAGCAGGACTGCACAGACAGGCTGTCTAATTCAGCACAAACACGGAGTACTGCAGCCACCAGCTGCTGGGGTTGAGGGTCCTGTCAGGTTAAGGACCATAATCCTGCTGCTGCCTATCCTTCCCTTGCCAACCTGGCTCCCCTTACGGACGCTTTTCAGCCAAACCCATGGGGACATCACCCAGAGTCTGAGCACAGAGAGCCTGTGACCCACACAGTGGCCATGTCTTGGGGCATGAGGCCAATCTCATCCTCTCCTGCCCTCCCTGACTTGGTGCTGACCAGGTCAAGGACTCTGAGCTTGACCCTGCCTTCCTCTTTTTCCTCTAGACTTAGGAGACCAGAGTCTACTGTCAAATCACCTTCCAGACCTGGCTATGGAAGGCACAGAAGTGAGTCCCGCAGGCCTTTAGACCAATGCTGTCACAGACCTGCAAGGAGAGGGAGCTGTATGTTGTCCTGACAACAAGCATCCAAGCAGAGAGCTGAGAACAACAAGAAGGAGGGGAGAGTGCCAACTCTGGACTTGGGGGTCCCTGCCTATCGCAAGGGCTCATGGGTTTGTTTGGTAACCAAAAGGTGGACAGTTCGAGTCAGAAGCAAAGCCCACTACTTTGGAAAAATGGGCCATTGGAGATTCTGTGGTGCTCAGCTCTACTCTGACACACACGAACTAGCATGGCCAAGAACTCCTTTCCACGCAATGGCAACTGGTATGTGTTTTAGGTGAAATAAATCTTTTAACAGTTTTATGTTAAAAAACTGTGCACTTCCTCCCCAACTTACACAATTCCACGATTCTAGCCTACCATGAAGAGAAGTACAATTGTCACCACGTCCCATTCCAGAAAAACTCAATCTTCACACCAAGACTCACGTGGCTGCTCGTTTTGCAAACACACCTGAAGAGCTTGTACTCCCTGTCCCGGAAGCTCTCCCTGAACTCGCCCTCCTCGTGGGGCACCCTTCTTGCATGACTCTCTGTGTAACCCTTTTCTTTCCTGTGAAAGTTTTGGCAGGCAGAAGGTGTGGCTTTTACTTTCCCAAATCTTCCCAAATACTCTGGGGGAGCTGGCTAGGCCAAACATGGCCAGTGCACTCCTGACACTGTCCCTTGGATAATCCCCCAGGGAACAGGCCATCTGGTTGCTGTCTCCCAAGCACATTTCTAGGAAGGCACAGCCTCTCCATTGTGAAAGGGCTTTTGCTTACTCATCTCTCACTCTTGCAAGTCAGGGAAACCCCAAGTGCCTCCTGTGGGTGTAGAGGAAGTTTAGCTCGGCCCAGTTAGCATCTGAACCAAGACAAAACACACGATTAGTGGCAGCTCCTCCCTGTAAGAGGCATTTGTGGCTCAGCTGTAGCATTCTGGCCTTCCATGAGGGGGCGCTGTGTTGAATGCGGACCAATCCACTTTCCATGCAGCCACCACCTACCTGCCTGTCAGCGAAGGTCTGTGCCTTAGTCTGAGGATCGGTTCTCAGCAGAGGAGCCAGACCAAGACAGACTAGGAGGTGATTTGCTCCTAACTTCACGAAACACAACACTACAGTCTACAATTGTCCAGGAAGACAGCACAGGGCCAGCGGCATCATCAGGTTCCACTGTGCACAGGTAGCCACGAGTTGGGAGTGAGTCTATAGCAGAGGACAGCAATAACCCTCCCAGCATGTGCTGCACATGGCAGGCTCCGTGTGAAGCCCTCAGTGCACTCGACATTAAGCTGTCCTATAAGGTGGGAGGGATTGTCGCTGCCATTTCCAAAGAAGGAATAGCCATGACTGATGCAGGCTCAAGTTTCCAAAAGGCAATCCAAGTCCTCCCCACGGCGAACACTGCATCTTCAATCCCTACATCCTCAGCCTCCCCCCTCCCCTTTTCTCCCTCTTATTATACTTACCTCTCCGGGGTATGGCCTCTTTAGGCTCTGGATGGGGAGGGACTGGGGCCTGGGACCTGGGTAGGTCTGCTGGGGCATCCGCTGCCCGTGCGTGCCAAAGGGGCTGATGCCGGGCGGTCGGGGCTGGTTCATGCCCATGGGAGGGCCACTCATCCCTGAGGGCGTCATGCCAGCTGCCATGCTGGCAGGGTTCATGCTGCCTCCCATGGAGGCAGGCCCCCGCGGCCCGGGCTGGTTCATGAATTGGCTGTTATACGCCTGGGTGGGACCCATCTGGAAAGAGGAACAGACCTTCAACGGGAGAAGAAGAAAAAAAAAAAAGAATAAAATGCCACATGCATTGAAGGTGCAGGGAAGGAAGGAAGGTGGGAAGGCAAGTGGGGTGAGGGGGGTGGTGTGCACAGGGCATGGTACTGGCTTCTCAGCTTCTGTTGGAGCCCAGCAGCAGGGGCCCTCTGAGCTCACTGTTACCCTCTACAGGTCACATAGGAACATTTCAGCCTGGGTGTTTTTTTGGGGGGGGGGTAGGGGGCAGTTGAGGTGAGATGGGGTGTGATGACTAAGATGCACAGGCAGCATTTCCAGGAAGCAGGCGGAGCAGGGGAAGTGTGGAGGAGTGCGAGGGGCAAGGGAAGAGAGGCGATGAAAATGGAGGTGGGCGAGTGAGTGAGGCTGCTGCGCTTTCCTGGAAACTCCAGCCCCCTCCTTAATCTCAGCCAATGGGGACACATCCTCTATCCAGTCTGGTAGCCTGGCTGCCACCCCTGTCCCCTCTTATGCCTTCCAAGCTCCGTTCAGACCCCACCCCATCCTTCTGTCTTGATGCAGAGGTGGAACCTGGGAGAACCCACAAATGCAGAGACTAGCATCCGCTGGCTTTCAGAAATCATTGGGTGAATGACTGTAACCAAGCTATTGTAAGATGTTGAACCCATTCCTGGGGAGTAGGGGACCCAGAGAACAATCCAGAACCTTCTCACCACGCACGGACAACCTGAGATTACAATCCACCTGAACTAACACAGCACTCCACCATATCCTGATCTCCCAGCTTCCCCAACACCCTCTTCCTAACAGACTTACACTTCTACATGCTTCCACCTGTACTTGACACCCCCAGCTCTCTCCAGCACACCCTACCACCATCACCTCACTCCCCTCTCCCCCAACCTGGCACCAACACCCTAACTCTGACAAAGAGGATGAGGCTGGTGGGGACTCTTACCGGGCCATACTGGTTTATATCCTTGTTTTGCGTCTCTTGCAGCGCTGCCACTGTGGCTGTGGCTGTGGCTGTCGCAGTGGCTGCTGCTGCCGCCACTGCTGCTGCTGCTGCTGCAGCGGCTGGCTGAGTGAAGTCGGCAGGTGGCCTGGTGTGCGGAGGGATGCCCATGCCTGCAGGGGCATTAGGACCCCCAGGGTAGCTGCCAGGAAGAATGGAAGCGTTAGATATCTCCTGAATCTACAGAGGAGTGTACAGTGGCCTGGGGTTTGGGAGGGAAGCACCAGGTTGTGGACGCCTATCTCAGAGAGAGTGCGCTCTCCTAATTCTGGGCCCGCTACAGCTAACAGTCTCCCATGTGACGTGGTGGACACCCTGCTGCTGTGTTCCTGGAGCTCACCCTGGGGGCAAGGCAGGGTGTACCCTGTGAATACTAGCTAGCTGCACCTTCATTGAGTACCATGCAAGCCACCTTTCGGAAGGGAATACCGAGGCTCACGGGACCCGAGCAGCGTGCCACGGTCTCCAGTGGGGGACAGTGGAATGGGAGTGGAGGCTAAGGCCCACTGGACACCAGCAGCCTGTGTGTTTAGCCACCAAGCTATCCTGTTCTGCTACAGCCAGACCTGGGACCCAGGAGTTTCAGACTTTTGTGTCTGTCCCACTCTCCAGGGAAGGGGCTCTTTCAGAGGGTGCTGGTCCCTTCCTCTTATCCTTGTGCTCCGAGTCTTTGCAGCCACTCCTGCCTGCATCACCAGAGGAAGGGTTACTTAACTTTGGGCAACTGAACCCCAGCTTAGCGGTTCTTCAGCTGGCCCACCCAGTGCTCTCAAGGCCTTCCTATGAAGATACTTGTCCCAGAAGGGTGAATCTGGACAATAAAGGCCATCTATTCAAATGAACAAAACATAGCCCACTTGCTGCCGCAACTCAGGCCTACCAAGGGCAAGAGGAGCAGCAGGGCTTGCCCCCTGGCTGCCCTCCAGGAAGCAGGGGCTGGGGTCTAAACGGGCAGGAGGAAGGAAGAAGCCGAGCAGGGCTGATGCTTTACTTCTGGAGGCCGCCACCCTGCTCACCTGGCCCCGAAGCCCCCGCTGCCAGGGTAGTTGGGCCGTCCATACATGCCCTGCTGGAGGTAGGGCTGAGCGGGGCCGGCTTTAGCTGAGAACTGCTGCTGTTGCCCAGCAAACTGCGGGGAGCTGAGGCCTGGGTTACTGGTGGTCATGCCTGATGCCATGGGGTTGCCGCCTGGATTCATGGGGTTGTTGGCATTGGCCATGGGGTTCCCGAGGACCTGCGGACAAAGAGTGAACATTGTTTGTGACAGAGCCCTGGGAAGGGAGGGAGGAGGTGAAAGCTAGGGCCTGGAGTGTGACCAAAGGGCATGGCTCCTGGCAGTTCAGGGGGAGGGACTTCCGCCTGCAATGGGATGCTGATGAAGGTTGATCCAGACCCACAGGGCCCGTCTATATGGCCATCAGGTTGCAGGAAACTCAAGTAAAGGGAGCGGAAGCTGATCAGAGGTGGCTGGTTCTCATCAGGCAGTAGGTGGGGGAGAGCTCTCCCATCCCCAAAAGGTGTGGGCACTTGGGGCTGGACTAGGACTACAGAGAAGCCCTAGCTGCTGTTCTGTGAGGACAAAGAGAAGGTCAAGTCGCCAGTTCTGGGGGTGGTAGGATTCTGGCTGAGAGGCTACCCCTGGCCCGAGACCACAGGGCAGCTCCTGCTTCCTGTAGGACGGTCATCAGCCTTGAGTCTTCTAAGTGAAAGGGGTGGCAGAGGGAGCACCTGCATCAGGGCAAATGAAGGAGTGGAGGGCAAGGGGCAGGGAAGGTTGAGAGCAAAAGGAAGGGCTGACGAAGGGGCTTTTGTCACATATGTAAGGCATAGTCTTTGTGAAATCTAACCCAAGACATTTTAGGGCCAGAGATGCCAGATTGCAGCTCTGAAGCCAATCCCTCCGAAAGTCCTACTGTTTGCAGTTGAGGCAGAAACTCTAGCTGTGTGTCAGGGGGAAGTCACTGCCTCTGAGAGGCCTGGGACAGGGACCCTCCCCAGGGCTCCCGCTGCTGCCCTCCAGTGGTTGGTGTGGACCCAGTTGGGGTTGCTTTGGAAGCTGGTCTTTGGAGCTACGGAGCTGGAGCTACGCAGAGCCTGTGAAAAGCGAGGACTGACTTGGCGAGGTGACCCAAGGGCCCAAGGGGAGTAGGGACACTCTCACCTGGGAGGGGCTGGGTTTGGGGCAGGGTAGCTCTTACCTGGCTCTGGGATGTATTGGTCACTCCCCAAACCGTGGTGACCACAGAGAGGGAGCCCGGAGGTTGGTTGGTGTTCTGCTGCCAAGGGACAGAGTCATAGGGGAACGACCCATCACTGTGGAGAGAGACAGAGGGGTTCTCAGCGGCTGGAGCGCTCACACAGGGGCACCGTCCCACCAGCCTTCAGCAGCTCCTAGCCAGCCCCAGGTGAGCCCTGTCCCAGGCAGGGTTGGAACCCCAGGCCTAGCACTGCTGTCCAGGGCAGACCAGAGGCTGGGGTGATGACTGGGTGAAGGCAGCCACCACATATCACTATGTCACTTGAGCCCCAGACATCCTGCCTGCATCCTCCCCTCCGCTACTCTGAATCCATACGGTTCTTCAGTAGGGACTCTGCCCACCACAGCTGGCTGGCTTTCCTGTGGGACTGCCTGGCTCACTTTGTACAGGTGGAGGGTCTGGGCGGATTTGCCACTGTCGCCCACCTTCCTCTAGACAACTTGTTTGGGTCCAGATGATATGGCCTTTGCAATGCACGGGTCCCTTGCTGCCCCACCCCCTGGCCCCCATCCAACCTCACACATGCACACTTGTCACCCATCGCCCCTGCACCCCACAGCCCCAACACATACCAAAAATACATTACACAACCAAAGACCTTCAATGACTTCCAGTGTGGAAGGGCAGATCGCATCCACGATTATCATCCCCTACTTCACTCCACCTTACCTGGCCTTTCTGATTCGGTGCCTGCCTCTCTCTGGAGCTGCCCTTGAACATATTCACCTCCCCCTGCAGTCCTCCCCCACCTCCCTCACCCTTCACTTAGGCCCAGCAGGACACCTTCTTCTGGAGCCTCCAAACACCAGAGGGGAAGTTAGGCTTAGGCCCACCCCTTGCCATGCACATAGTAAATAGACTAGTGGCTTCCCACACATTGTTGGGGAGCCCCTGGGGCTGTCAATGGTTAGCACGCTCAGCTGCTAACTGGAAGGCTGGTGGTTTAAGATACCTTGGAAGAAAAGCAATCTCCTTCTTCCAAAAGATGAAGTCATCTCACACACACGCACACGCCCTCCCCCATGCAGCACAGCACGGCTCTGATACACGTGTTTCTGGGAGGATTTCCACCCTGGCTGAGGCCCTGGAAGCCAAGATGACGCAGAGTGAAAATGGTGGAAGCTGGAGCAACACTGCCTGGAGGTCAGAGGCTCTTGTGGGAGGTGGGGTCCTGGGTGCTGAGCAGGCAGAGGAAGTCGAGGGCATGCTCCTCATCTTCCCAGGTGGGCCCTGGGCTCTGGCAAAGGTCCATGTAGAACAGAGAGCGGGACCAGTTATAGACCCAACTTCCCTGACCCAGGATGCCCTCTGCTTGCCTCCTTTTTCTTCCAATCTCTGCTCACAAGTCATCTCTGAAGCCTGTCAGGGCTCCCAGTGTAATGAACCAGCTCCCCTCGCCCATGTTCCCTAGTGCTGGCCGTTAAATGTGACTCATTGCATGCACTACTATTGCAATCCAGCTTTGGATTATGGTCTGTGTCTCTAGGGCAGAAGAGTGCCAGACCCCAAGCCAGTCTGTAGGGACCCAATGAGCGAAAGGGTAGGCAGATACATGGGACAGCCCGGCCCCTCTTATTTGCTGACTCTCTGGGCCCTGCAGAAACCCACGAGGCCAGCTCTGTCAAGTCAAGCATGCACCTTCTCTGCAAAGGGACTGAGTGTAGGGGATTTCTGGCCTGATCCTGGCCCGGTACCAGAGCCACCAGCTTCATCTTGTTTGAGGCTTGAAGCAGCTACCCACTAGGCCAAGGCCCTCAGTCTCATCTGTAAAATGAGGATAAGAATGAAGGCCAGCCCCAAAACTCGCCTCAGTGTTTGCAGCCTATAGGCCACAAAACATGAGTTTTGAACCAATATTAGAGGAAAATGAAGGGTGGGGGTGGGGGTAAGATTAAAAGACAAAATATCACATGGAGGAATTGTTCCTTCAACTTTTGTTCCGTCTCCCATATGAATTCGTGAACCCTGGTTTTTGTGGTATAACATGTACATTCACTGTGGAGGTAAGTCAGGTAAGTCTTAACAAGCCAGGTTTTGGTCACGTAAGTCTGCTGGGTTTCGAGGGGAACATCAAAATGTGACACACACTAGTATTACTCTAGTCAGGCTAGAATTGGGGGAGAAGGCTGTTTGTATTGTTCTTCTCCATGTGTTAGCAGGGAGGCACGCAGATGCACACACGAACACACTGCCCCTGGAGGCCGGCCCAGGATTGGGGTGTCCCAAAGGAAGAGCAGGCAGGAGAAGGAAGAAAAGCAAGCAAACAAGCCTGTTCCTCAGGGAGGAGCCTTTGCTCCCAGGGAGTCCAGAGCCTCATCAGGTCCCAGGGGAGCCCCTCAGAGGTTGGATTTTTAAAAAATACCACAGAGAAAAAGGTTAAAACAGTAACACTTTGTGGCATTTTTTTTTTTTTTAACTACCAAAAAGCCCCAACAAAACACTAGCTAGATGAAGGAAAGGTTAGAAACCGGAGGCTGACTTAAGGGATTGCTGGAGTGACGTGGGTTCATTAAACAAGCATCCATGGTCTCTGACCTAATATGACACTGATTTAGATATGCAAAGTAAATTCATAAAAGACCCCTGCCAACAAATGAACAAAGAGCCCACCCCAGGCACCCACTCTCCAGTAGGGCAGCGCTCGTTGGGTCTTCACACCCACTCTGGCTCACGTGTTCCCACCACCCTCCCAGTCGAGGTCCAGTTGTGCTCAGGGTCATTGTCTTTTAGGAATATGTCTGCTTCAGCTCAGAAAGGAAACCCCTGTAAGCCCCTGGGATCTGGGTGGCCTCAAAGGAACCCAGGAAGCTGGCACCTGCTGCCCTGGCAGCTCAGCTCCAGGAAGGCCCCAGCTCAGCCGGCTGGGGACCCTGCACAGGCCTCAACAATAAGCTCCCAACTGCCCTGCGGCTCCAGTGTGGGCCTTGTGGGCGGAAAACGGCTCCTTCCTGTTTTACCCCCTTCACCCCAAACCAAGTGAAAAGCAAAGTGAACCCACGTTTCCAAACTGGGCAGCCTGCTGGGGCCTCACTTCCAGGAGCAGAGGTGTGTGCGTGTGTGCCCAGGCAGCTATGTACATACCTGGGTGAGGGGCAGGCAACGGGTGTGCAGAGGGGCATCAGAGGGACAGGACACTCATACACCAATGACTAGCACCTGCTGCCAAAGCCAAAGCACAGCCACCCAGTGGAGCGGCCACACTGACACGGTGACTCAATCCTTCTGTGGCGGAGATTCTCACCCCCGCAGGGCCCCCACAGCAGGCAGCTGGGCCACTGTTCCTACACTGCCTTTGAGATGGTCTCCAAGGAGCATCAACCAGCCAGCCTCCTGGGATCCTACCAAGGAGACCCACTGGCTAGGGAGGTGGGGGCCTGGAGAGAAGGTCCTGGAGTGGCACTAATGGTTCACACACTAAGCTGAGAATTTAAGGGCTGTAGTTAACAATTCACCCAGGGGCTCCTGGAAGGGAGGTCTGCAGATGTTTTTCTGAAAAACACGCCATTAAAAACATCACAGTGTACACTACTCTCCCCCACATGGGGCAGCCATGGGTTGGAATCGATGGCTTCTAGTTGACTGGTAGGGTGCCTCAACAACAGTGAAGCCCTAAAGTCCCTTCTCCCCGCTCCATGTCCCCACAGCCTGTGTACATGTCTAGCCCACGTTGAGAGAGGTACCTGGCTTTCATCCAAGGCCTAGCTCAAAGAGAGGCCAAACCTCTGGGACCTGAGAATGATCACTCTTCCTAACGCTGTCCTGGTGCCACACCTTAATCTACTAAATTCATTCTCAAGATACACTCTGTCCCAAACCCCCCCCCCCCCTCAGAATTTGCCTGGCAGCCTAGGAATTCCATGCCAGGCACTTCACACAGGTACCTTCCTGTTCCCACCCTGACAAGGCCACTCATCCTGCCCAGTTAGCCTCCTCCAGGAGCCCTCTGCTAAGCACGTCAGCCTCCACACCTCTATTCCCGCTGCTACCGGAGTCCTCCCCGCCTACGCCCCTGCCCCACCCTAGGTGCCCTGTCCCTGAGTCCTTGGGCTCTGTGTGCCTGGCATCAGGCATTCTGCACACAGGCACAGTGCTCAGGAGGTTGTTGCTGAATGAATAACATGCTGGCAAGAAAGCACCTCTTAGTGTCCACCCTCATTTAACTCGTGTGTGTGTGTGTGTGTGTGTGTGTGTGTGGCCCCCATGTTGAGCAGAGTTCTTGCCTTCAATGTAAGAGGCCTGGGCTCAGGCCTGTTGGTGGCGGCTTGCAGGTTGCTGTGATGCTGAGCAGCTTCAGGAGAGCGCCCAGACTGTGACGGCGGTGGCGGCGGCGGGGAGGAAAAGAGACCTGGTGACCAACACGCCCACTGCATTTCATTCTGGTGTGCAAGGCAACCCAAAGGGCGGGTATTCTTCTCTGGGTGGGGGGGGGGTCCTGGGGGCCAGAAGGGAAAGGTCCTGGCCCCACAAGAGATGATGACTAGAGAGAAGTGAAGAAACATGTGCTACTCACAGTGACCTCATCTGTAGACTGGGGGTGACCACAGGGTTCTGTGAGCTAACAAAAACGCCTTGGATACACAGCAGCCGTCGGCTTCTTCTGTTCCTAGGGCTGACTGAGGGGCTTCCAGGTTCAAGGAACGATAGGAAGGGGCTTTCACCTCAGCACTCAAAGAACAGTTGACTGAAAAATATGGGTTTCTTAGAAAGTTGAGGCTCATAAGGGTCATGGAGTCAGGGAAAAGCGGGCCATTCATCAGGCATGCCATGTACATCATCTCAAAGAAGTTAGGGTTCACAAGGCAGAGGGGTTCCAACTCATTCAAAAGCAGCTCTAACATGGGGAAGGCAAAATTTAAGTCCACAGGCATTCCTCCAAGGGAAGGCCTTGGGGATTTCCAGGGAGGGGGTGAGGGGTAATGAATGACCAAGGAAACGCTAAGCTGAGCCTCTGAGAGAATCCCGAGAGTCCAGAAAGAGCCGTGGCTTCACACATGGAGGCTCTGACTCACTCAATTCTCACATGTCACAGGGCGGCACTGTATACATGAGTTTTGGTGTGAGAAGATCTGGGGCCAAACTCGGGCTTTTCCACTGATGGATTCTATCAGGTTGACAGCTCCAATCTCTTCTAAAGCAGAAGGAACACTTTGCTAAGATGAAGCATGTGGATGACAGCAAGGTACCTGACAGGTCCCTGCACAACTGTGCTTATACCTTCTCCCTCTCTCCAGTGGGACTTAGGGTTGCGGTGCTGGTTGAGAAGTGGAACTGGGCGGAGGGCAGACACTCATATGTCATCTGCAAGGGTGTAATTTTGCGAACATGTTGTCAGCCAGGGTGCTATCATTTCTGTTAACCAAAGATGCCATGTTTTCAGTCTTCCTCGGAGTTCTGCTATCTGTCCTCAAGTTAGTCAACTCCTACCTTTACTTGAAAGCCCCACTTGAATATCCCCTTTTAAGACTGCTAAGCAGAAGCTGGTGGTGCAGCACTTTGGTATTGGGCTGCGAAACACATGGTCGACTGTTCAAAAGCACCAGCAGCTCCACGGGCGAAAGATCAGGCTTTCTACTCCTGTGAACCGGTGGTCCTGAAATCCACAGCGGGTTGCTGTGAGTCAGGTTTGAAAGAAGAACCTGTTCCATCCGCACTCCCCTATGTTTTATACAGAGACCTTCACACTGCAGTCGTCATCCAAGATGGCTTCTGCGGGTGTGCACCTGCCCCCCTGGCACTGGCTGATGTTGCTGTCTGACTGAGACCATAGCATCAAAGCCGAGGGAGAGAGGAAGGCGATTCCTGCTTCCTGGCCCCTGTGGCAGCCATTCGACACTCATAGGTGGGAGAGGAGAGGAAGGCTGTGGTTATTTCTTCCCCTGCACTTCAAACAGCCTCTTTTTAACTTTGGGAGAAATAACTGATCCCCATGAAGGTTATCGTCAGATCCTAACTAATCTCCTTGATCCCATATGGGTCCCACCTCTTTGCCAGCCTATGATGCCCCTACTAATGGAACACCAAGCCAGTGAGGAGCTACTGTTCCCATCCTTTTTCATTTAGGGGAGTCATTCGCATTTCTCTACACCACAGTCTGCTTCCTTTCCTCCCTGTGGTGGAATTTGGAGAGGAAGGTGTACAGCCAAAGGAATATGAGAGGTTCTTTACATTTTTTTAATCGGAAGGACAAAGGGCTCGTGCCTTGGCAACTGGAGCAGAGACTTAGTCAAAGGGTCAAAACCACGTAGACGATGCCAGTCCCTGCAGCAGGCAGCTGGGAAACAAAGACCACTGAGGGCCTAGTCCTCTCCTGAAAATGGAAAAGTGGGGTGGTGGTGGTGGTGGCGGCGGTGTGTGTGTGTACCTTTTTGATCTTAGGGGTCCTCCCTAGAACTAACTGCCTTGGTTGTAATCAAATTACCAGTGTAAACAAGATTTATTAGGCTTTTAATTACCTCTGCTGCACTGCTTGCATGTGGACAATGGACTCATTACAAATGGCCGTTTTAACTACTCGTTAAATATCTGGAAGAGCCAGACAGAAGCCCTCTGCTGCATGGAGTCCAGATCACCGCAGGGTGACAGGGCATACAGATGCCCAATGCTTGGAGAGTGTCTTCTTGCTGTACACGGGGTCCCTTTTCCCCGCAAAGGGCTCGCTGAGGCCCCACCAGGCCCATCCAGCCTCCGTGTTGTTAAGACCTGTTCCAGAAATCTGCCTATGTGCTACAGAGTATGCCTGGGTATGAGCATTAACAAAGACTGTGTCTGAAAACCTTCCACCAACTGAAAACTGAGCCCACCTATGTGGGCCAGTAATACTATACCCCCAACAACCATCAGGTGTCCCTCAGAAGCGGCAGGGCTGCAGGAATCAGGGCTCTGAGAGACTTCTTTGGAGCACAACATCACAGGAGAAAATCCAGGTCTAGGCTTGCCATGTCCTTTGGCCTCCTCACAGTCGCAGAGGATAAGACCATGATGCCTGCGGTCCAGCAAAGCAATAGCCGTAGGATTCTGCTATGCACGTATCACCTGCAGGGGTGGATGCCGAGTCTGGGCCCCTGAGCTCCCTTATGGTTTCCCACTCCCACCTGAGACTTTAGATAAGGACACCCCCTTCACTCCCCTCCCCGCCTGAGGCCCAGTTTCCCTCCAGGGGAAATATTTGGGGTATGAGGGTAGGATTGGGGAGTAGGAGGGCCTTGCTTCCCGTCCAGAATGGATATCACACCTCACTGTCCCAGGGAACCACACCATCACTGATCCACACTTCGCAAGAACTCCTGCCCACACAACTCTCCACAGGGCACCTAAGGCCCTCAGCATCCCGGCCGTCAGAGCCCTTGTGAGGCACCCGCTGTCATCCCCTGGCGGTGCTGGGCGAAGAACTGGGCTGCTAACCACGAGGTTGGTGCGCACCCACCAGCTGCTCAGGAAGAGAAAGCTGTGGTGGTGCAACTCGGCCCTGTAGGCTGAGATGAGTTGCAGTCAACTCTATGTAATGTGTGTGGCTTTGGTTTGGTTATTCCACAAGTAGGTTCTGGGAGCTGGTAAGGAAGTCAGTCTGAGTCCATGGCGTGCACTTGGCCTTCAAAGTTAAGGCCTCGTGTCCACTGGGTGGCCACTGTATGGCTCCTTTCCCTTCTGAGTCTGGTGGCCACATTCCTCCAGGTCGGCAGCCTCAATCTACCAGCTCGTGGTTTGCCTCCAAGGGTCTTATCTCCCTAATAGGCTACCTACATTCAGCTCCTTGAGCACAGACACTTCTCCATCTCAGCCTTCACCTCAACCAAGTCAGCGTGGACCTGGCTGAGGGCTGGGCACAGTCCAGACCTGGAACCCCACTGGCCAGTCTCAGGCAGGCCTCTGTCATTCTCGAGTGATGCTGAATACATCAGACGAGGGAGGAAAAGAACATGCTATGGGAGACTGAGCAGTAGCACAGACCGCTGGGCCAGAATTAATGAATTAAATGTTTAAGCCTGAGTTAAAGTCAGTTTCCAAGTGGGTTTAGGGGTTGGGCCAGGAGCAGAAGGTGGAAGGCAGGGAAGACAGGTTTTTTGTGATGTGTCTTTCTTATGACGGTGCTGGGTGTGCACTCATTAGAAGACCTGACTAGCCTGTTAAATGCCTGGACCGTACAACAGGCCCACTGCCTCAGGGCTAGCCTTCTTGAAACGGACCAAGAGCCTCTCAGCGTGATCAGAGACTCACCAGGTAAGTAACTGGGGGCCTGCCAGTCCCCGCCACATGGTTCTACTGAGACTGATGCAGGATGGGCTGGCCAGCTCCTCAGTGCTTGCTGAACCTGGCCCTGTGCTGATTCTGCTCAGCTCTCTGCGCCCAGCCTGGCTAGCCTAGGGTGGGGGGGCCTCTCCCTTTTGCAAGTGGCTGACCAGCTCTGGCTTCTCAGGGTTGACACAGAGTCCTCTGCTCAGGAAGAAAGGGGGACCCTGAATTTAGGATGTCTGACTTCTCTCTGGAGGTTTAGAAGCAGCAGAAGAAAGAGTCCCTCTTTCTTGTGAAGGGGTACAACCTGTTATGAAAAAGGGTACCATAGCGCTCACATGGGAGGATGTAAGAAAAACACGTGCATTAAGAATGTAGCATCCTCATGATTGCTGAGGTCCCAGGTTCCTGTTCTTACACCCGAGGAACTCTTCCATTGAGTCCTGCCCGCCCACTCCCGGTGGCACCCGTCCACTCACCTGTGTGACAGAGTGGGTTTCATGGAGCTCATGGAGTTAAGGGGGGGCTGCATGGGGAGTTTCCCTGGGGGGTCACTCTGGCGGCTCTTCTGATGTCGGAGGAGCAGCAGTCGGCCGAGCTCTTCACACCAGGAGGACAGCAAGGCTGTAAACAAAGAAAGCATGGTCAACAGGCACTGGGCTGTAGGCACACCCAGGACACTTTACCCTACCCACATGGAGTTGGCTTGGTGGGGTCTGCTCCCAGCTTTGTGTGCAGACACCAAGAGAGTCACTAAGTCTTCTCAGCAGGCCTCAGTGGGGCACTAACACAGCCCTGCGAGGCATTAGCATTTTCTATTGCTGAAAGAAAAAATCAGGAGGTTCATCTTTAGCAGCTGCTATTGTCAGGAGGCTAGAGGCGGCAGGCAGGGAAGAGCCATGTCCATTGCTTGGATGCAGAGACTCATAGCCAGGATGGGCAATGCCAGCCACCCCAGGTGTCCCTGGGAAGCCCACCCAACGCACCTTGTTTGAACCAAGACAATCAGCAGTACGTGGCTTCTTTCCCAGTCTGGGAGACAGAAAAATCACAAACTGTAAACAAGACCTATAGCCTTCTGGGGGTCTGAGGATGGTCTCATGCATGTCACTTGGACTCTCCCTGGATATTCCCCATCCATAAAATGCCCGCTAGGTCTAGGATCCACCATGTCTCTTTTCAGGTCAAGCCGTAGTCAGCTTGTTTACTACTGGGAGGACACAGGCTAGGATTTCCAGGGTGGGGGGAGGGGCTTGGGTAGGGTCTGCATGTGAGAATCCTCCAAATCCCAGGGCCATTTCCACCAAGGCAAAAGAGCCTGTGGTGACCTGATACATGACCTGGGGGGGGGGGGGGCACAGTGCCTGCTTCTTTTCATCCACTGCTGCCCCAGTGTGGTCAAAAGCATGTGACTCTGGAGTTCAGTGTCCAGTCCTAGTCCTTGAGTAGGACAGAGTAAGGCTGAGTATGTCCTTTCCAAGTGCACAAGAGGAGGCTGCAAGGCTGGGCTGGGCTTCTATGACCCTAGAAGCTCATAGCACCTCTTCAGATCTCAGTTTGCCTGTACATAAAATGGGGGGCTTATGGCTGCCTTCCTCCCAAAGCAGTGGTGGGGAACAAACAGGAAGCCACAGAAGCTGTGTGGATGCCAGAGGGGTGACCACACCCAGCCAATGCCCCATCCTGCCCTGAGGACTTCAGCTACACTGACAAGTGATTACTCTAGAAGGCCCATCTAGGCAGTCGGCGGTATTTTGAATCAGCGCACCCTGCGAGGCTCTCCCTCTGGACATGGGATGGAGGTTTCTGCATGCTTTCCCCCTGCCTGCCTCACCCCTTGTAGGGCATCACAGGCCAGCTCTTCTATGGCCTCTTGCAGAGAGGCTGGGTGAGGGGAACCGAAACCACAAGCAGATCGGGCAAAGATCCAGGCCCCATGGCACCAGAGGCTGGAGCCAAAGTGTGAGAAGGCGTTTAGTCTCCCAGGTCTCCCCTTCAATGAGGAGCCCTCAGGGCCCATCTGAGTATGTGCTCCAGGGCCTGCGGGAAGACCCTAGGAGCCATTACTCTGGCAAATGCTCAGGTCCAGGGCACAGGCTCCTATCAGACACTGCCTCTGTCCACTCACTGGCCCAGGTAAGCTCTACCAGGAGTGGGACCAATGTGGGTCCAGCATTCTGGAGAGAACAGAGCAGCTGCCAGTGGACTCGTTCTGGCCTCTCATGGATGGGATAGGGGTAGCCACATTTCTGGGAGCCTGCTGGGGCCCAACTGGTAAGGGCGAGGCAGTGGTTTGTGCAGGGAGAAGGCAAGGAGTCACCACAGAGTTGCTGGGTATGGGTGTTCAGTCTGTGCAGTGTGAAAAGGTGTCCAACCAAGGCAGCGCGTTGGAGCTGGGGTCCAGCCTGGGCCCTACCAGTTTAAGCAAGAGGGCAGCTGCTTCCTTCCCTGGGTGGGGGCACCAGTGGTGAGTTCATGAAAGTAGGCTGCAGGATCACAGCTCCTCCTGTATCCTACATGACCTGTCGTCCCCTCTGTGGGGTGCATTCCATCATCACTCGTGATGGGGAGGGCTGGGAGAAAAAGGTGGCTCCACTCTGGCTGGCATCTGGTGGGTGCTTGGCACACATCTGCCATAGCTGGAGGGGAGGTAGCCTATTGAATTCATTTTTTCCAAGCCCCTAGTTACTGTTGCTGGTGCCAGGGGGCAAGGAGCATTCAAAGACTCATTTGCAAAGGGATGTGGAGCCACAGCAGGCGGTGATGGGTTGGGTGTGCTTGCATGTGACACCAAGGACCACAGGAAGTGGTCACTGCCCATCTTCCCTGAACCCTCATGACTGGCCAGCCTGCCTGTGGGCTACCTACCGGACTCAGGTCTTGGGTGGGGGTGGGGTGCCAATGGGATACGGCCCAGAGCACTCCTGCAGGGCCGTAAGGGAGGTCTGTCGTGTACCGGGCTGTTTTAGGTCTGCATGTGGAGAGCACTTTAGTGTGTGTGGTCATGATGAAGCCGCCACAGAAGAGCACGCCAGGAAAGGC
>PVJH01025275.1:0-31784 GCA_004026705.1 Nesogale talazaci
CTGAACTTGGCATGCACTTAGCCCAGTCCGCAGGCATCACTCACAGATTTACTGACTGAGGGAAGGAAATGGGTACAGGCGCAGGTCAAATGCCTTTGTCCAAGTTCCCCCATCTAGTGAGCCCGGCTGGGGCCCTGGACCTCTCCAAGCTGACCCACCACCATCTCAATGGCAGTGCAGTCCTATCGTCTGCTTTGCAAGAGCCACTTAAGAGTTGGCAGGGGCTGGTTGTAATGGTCCTGCAGGACAGGGTAGAATAGAACTGCCCCAGTGGGTTTCTGAGTGTGTCATTTCTTACTGGGAGTAGAGAACTTTGCATTGCTCCCGCTGAGCGCCTGCTGGTTTTGCGCTGCTGAACTTTGTGAGTAGCCCAAAGTGAGTGGGTGGCAGTGGGCCTGCCCCTCCAGGAGCATGCTCACATGTCACTGTGTGAGACCCATCCCTTTGCCACCATCCACTTCATGCTGACAGCAAGGGGATCTGGCCTCTGTCAGCCTTCTGTGTTTATTCTAGTCTTCCACTTGCTTGCCCAGGGACTTACCCAAAGCATGTGATTTCCACCAACATGGATTCCTCCCCACCCCCCCACCCCCGTGGGCATCACTGCACCCTGGTGGGGAGTAGGAAGCCCAGCCTTGCTCCTGGAGAGCTGCTGCTAGATTTAAACCAACGACAACCCTGTGGGTTGCAATCCTGCACTCAACCACTACGCCACCAGGGTTCAGCCCCAACACGGATTTATGCACCAGTTAGTTCTCAATTCTTGTTTTGTTTTTTTTTTTGGGGGGGGAGGGGAGCATCACTGTCCTCTGGTGGTCATGGGAGCTACCCAGCCTTGTTCCTGGAGAGCCGCTGCTGGATTTGAACCACCCAGCCTGTGGGCCACCAGGGCTCAGCCCAAGTTCTCGATTCTTGAAGATGTTACAGGACAGTGTGAAACAGTCCACCCCCTCCCGTCTGGTGACAGTTTAGTGAGTCTAGGCTGCAGCTTCAAGGAAAGCAGATCACATGTATGGTCTTTATCATGTATGCTTTAAAGTTACTTAGTGAATATATTTGTGGGCATTTGTTGAAACATTTCACATAGCAGAATGGCATCATGGTGCATGCAAGTAGAATCTGTCCTCCCCTCCATTCTCTTGGCTCTGGTCTGTTTTGGAGAAAGCCCGGTGCGTCCCGCTGGCTCCAGCCCATAACCACCTTTTATACAACAGAACGAACCACTGCCCTGCCCTGCGCCGTCCCCACAGTTGTTTCCGAGAGTGCGTGCTGTATGAATTCTTGCCTGTTTGCTGTGTGCAAGTGAAGACTCTTCTTTAAGCAGCAGGTACTTCTTATTGCACTCACAGTATCTCAAAGCCGGAAGCAGTTTAAAATCGCCTGCACTCTGCCTTATTGCTGGGTGTTGACTCATAGCGGCCTTCTGGGTCTTGTACCTTTCCCTCTTTCTCTCCCACCCAGCCCCTTTATTAAAAAAGCAACTCTCATTGACTTAGGTGAAGTTTACAGAACAGACTAGACTCCTATGTAATAATTGGTGCACGGTCTGTTTCATAGCATTGACGGCAATCCCCACACTCTAACTTCGCTTCTCCCACTTCCTCCTCGTGTTTCCTTTCTATTCTTTTTGCTTTCCTAACCCTTTTGAACTTCCATCTCACAATCGTTTCATGTTTTAGTACATTGTTGCACCCAGGGTGTTAATTCTTCTTGAGTCTTGGCTGAGCCCCGGTGGCGTAGTAGTTGTGCATGGGACTGCGGCCCACTGGGTTGGAGGTTCAAATCTAGCAGCAGCTCTCCAGGAGCAAGGCTGGGCCTCCTACTCCCACCACCAGGGCAGTGATGCCCTCCACCCCCCTAGAAAAAGTCTTTTTTTTTTTTTATGCATCACTGCCCTCCGGTGGTGGGAGTAGGAGGCCCAGCCTTTGCTCCTGTGGAGCTGGAATTGAACCTCCGTCCCAGTGGGCCGCAGTCCCGCGCACAACCACTACGCCACCGGGGCTCAGCCCTTCACTGACCCTTTTTAGGGACTTGTGGTTCCTTAGGATGTGTCCAAAGTATGTGAGATGACGTCTCACCATCCTTCCATCCTTGCTTCTAAGGAGAATTCTTGGTACATTAATTTCAAAATAATTTACGTGGGGGGTGTACGTTCCTTGTTTTCCAGTGAACTCTTCTCCCCGTCTCAGAAGTACCAGCTGCTGGTGTACCATGCAGATGCGCTGTTCCATGACAAGGAGTACCGGAATGCCGTGAGCAAGTACACCATGGCTCTGCAGCAGAAGAAGGCCCTGAGCAAGACTTCCAAAGTGAGGCCGTCCACTGGCAATTCCGCATCGACTCCCCAGAGCCAGGTAATGAGTCAGAAGTGGGGACTGATGGCTGCTTGTTTGAGAAAGAGGGACCGAGAGAGAATGGAGAAGCAGTTCAAGTCGTGATAAAATGAAAAGTAATTTAAAAAGGAGCTGACCAGAGGAGCAGTAGTGAAGAGTCACATTGGGGAGATGAGGATGCCTCCCAGCACGCTGAGAGCTTGGGCTCAGAGCAGAATTCACTCTGGGAATCGGAACAAAGTCGTGTGTTGTCCTTCTCTTTCATGCAAACAACTCAACGGAAAGCGTTGGTAGTCTTACTGGCACCGTCATTGTTGGGTGTCATTGAATCTCTCCAGCTCATGTTGACCTCACACACAGAACCCTACACTGACTGGGCCTTGGCCGGATTCACAGTTGTCCTAGGCTCGTGCCTTTGTGGCAGTAACGGTGCTAGTTCATCTCCTTGAGGGCCTTCCTCCTCTCACTGCTCCTCCACTAACCAAGCGGGATGTCCTTCTCCAGGAACTGCTTTTTCCTGACAACATGTCCGGAGGATGTGAGACGGGAGCCTCACCATCCCTGTCCCTAAGGCGCATTCTGGCTGTTTTTCCAAGACAAACCGGTTTGTCCTTTTAGCAGCCCATGGCTTTCATTATTTTCCAGCACCACAATTCAAAAGCATATTCTTCAGTCTTCTTTATTCCGTGTCCATCTTTTCCTTGCATACGAGGCAACAGGAAATACCATGGCTCGAGTGAGGCACACCTTGTCTTCAAAGGAACGCTCTTGTTTTTCAGCGCTCTGGTCTTGGGCAGCACATTCACCTCATGCTTTGACGGTGGAGCCGAGCAAGTCAGAATCCTTGACAGCTTAACTTGTTCTCCATTGAGCGTGACCTTCTGGTCCAGTTGGGAGGCTTTCGTTTTCCTGACCTTGAGCTGTAATTCACACTGAAGACTGCAGTCCCTGGTCTCCGGCAGCGAGTGCTTCAAGTCCTCCTTCAGCAAGCGAGCGTGGGACCTCTCGATGGTGCAGGCTCTTAATAAGCCTTCCTCCAATACTGACGTCACATTTTTTCCCCATGAGTCGACTTCTCTGATTACGTGCTCGGCAAACAGATTGAATAAGGACCGTGAGAGGATACAACCCTGTCACACTTTTCCTGACTTTAAACCACATGGTATTTCCCCTTGTTCTGTTCACACAACTGCCTCATGATCCGTGCACAAGCTCTGCATGAGCACAATGAGGCGTTCTGGAATTTCCATTCTTCTTAAAGTTATCCCTAGTTTGTTGTGTACATCTGAATGCCTTGGCGTAGTCGATAAAACACACAGGTAAACATCCTTAATGGCCTTACGACTTTAAAAATGCTATTTAGTTGTTAGGGCTGTGAGTTCCAGAGAAAATTCTTGAAAAATAAGAGTTCCTGACATCTTTGGTTTCTTGAGAAATAAATACTGTATATACTCGAGTGTTTAAGCTGACCCGAATATCAGTCGAGGCACCTAATTTTTATATTGTGGGCCTCACTGTCCTCTGGTGGTCGCAGGAGCCACCCAGTGCCGCTCCTGAGAGCCGCCGCTGGATTTGAACTGCCAAGCCCACAGGCCACAGTCCCGCACTCAGCCACTTATGCCACTGGGGCTCAGCCTCGAGGCACCTAATTTTACCACAAAAATTGCATAACAGGATGTGCTGAAAAACTCAGTTTATACATGAGTACATGCAGTACTAGTTATATCAGAGGGAAACATCTGCGCTGCAGGGATCCTGACCATCTAACCAAGCAGTTTATTGAAGAATTACTTTCAGCATCTGTAATCAGTGTCCATTAGGAGCGTCTGGTTGTAGTCTAACTTCTGGGCATTTCATACATGTAGAATCGTACAGTGTATATGGTCTTTCATGCCTGACTTCTGTCAGCATTGTGTTCTCTTTTTTTGGGGGGGGGCATCACTGCTCTCCGGCGGTGGGAGTAGGAGGCCCAGCCCCACTGCTGGAATTGAACCTCCGTCCCAGTGGGCCGCAGTCCCGCGCACAACCACTACGCCACCAGGGCTCAGCCCATCATTGTGTTCTTAAGGTTCTCCATGTTGTCATATATGTCAGTTCTCCATTCTTTTATGAGTAATATTCTACTGTATGCATGGGCCACGTTTGCTTATCCATTCTTCAGTTAATAGCCAATTGAATTATTTCTACATTTTGGCTTTTATGAGTTAGTTGCTGGAAATACCTGTACAAGTTTTTGTGTGAATTTATGTTTTCACTTTGCATTTACACATACCTACAGGTGAGATGGCTGAGTCCTATGGAAGTTCTGTGTTGAACATTTGGAAGAAATGCCTAACAGTTGAAATATTTTGAAGAGGTATTTTCATTGCCTTTTAGTGTCTTCCATCCGAAATCGAAGTGAAGTACAAAATGGCTGAGTGCTATACCATGCTAAAGCAAGATAAAGATGCCATTGCTATTCTTGATGGGATCCCTTCAAGACAAAGAACTCCCAAAGTAAGTTGATGTTAGGTCTCCTTCCCCCTGTTTTCCCCCTGAATCAGGCAATCCAGCAAACCTTTAGTTCAGGAGTCTCTCGCTTTGCCCTCCTGCTGATACGATGGGCTAAGCAGGTAGATGAGACCGCGAAAATGGTAGCTGCAGAATGCAATAGCTTGTTCTTTTTTTGCTATTTCTGGGAAATCAGAATTTACAGAACACTTTCAGGTTGCTTCTTCCCTTTTAGTCCATTCATGTTATCCATCTGATCAGGGGAATGGTTTCATTACCCCTGCCCATTTTTCTCTTGTCCTAAATCAAGACCATGTATTTTTTTAGTACTGTGTGTGTGTGTATGAGATATGAATTCATAGTATAAGGAAGGAAGCACCTTTAACTGAATTCTAGATAGCTGGTATCTTGTTCACATCATATAGGCTATGTAGGCGGTGTGTATTGCAAACTCAGGCAAGTTCTCAGTCTCTGAGCTTCTTTTCTAATTTTTTTTTTTTAGCTTTACTTTTTTAACTTATGAGGTGTTCATTCTGATATTTTCTCTGTTAACTTTTTTTTGGGGGTGGGGGGCATCACTGCCCTCAGCTGGTGGCAGTAAGGAGGCCCAGCCTTTGCTCCTGGGAACTGGAATCAAACCTCCATCCCAGTGTGCCGCAGTCCCGCGCACAACCACTACGCCCCCGGGGCTCAGCCCCCTCTGTTAACTTTTATGAAAAATAGAAGTTACAGTATGTGAGAGTACTTTATTATAGTTAGTGTGTTGTGAATTGAGTAGAGAGGTTACATTTCAGATCATCAACTCCTCTCTTCAAATCATTTGCCAACCTCAGCCCCTCATTTCATGTCTTGTATTTATTTATTTATTTTTTTAAGGCATCACTGCCCTGGTCGTGGGAGTAGGAGGCCCAGCCTTTGCTCCTGTGAGCAGGAATTGAACCTCCATCCCAGTGGGCCGCAGTCCCGCGCACAACCACCACGCCCCCGGGGCTCAGCCCTCGTGTCTTCTTTTGGTCCTCTGTCTTCCCTTTCATCCAAGGCAATACCTGTCAACTTTCTAGCCCATTGCTTTATCTTCCCTCTCTTGCAGCTCCCCACCTCCCTCCATTTCAAACAGTTAATATTTCTCTTGGGGTATAAGCCTTTGGCTTCTATTCTGATATTAGTGATGCCATATAACACCAGCCCTTTTGTGATTGAGTAACTTCACGTAGCACAGTGATCTCTAGGTCCATCTATGTCATAAGGTTTCATCATTATGTTTCAGCGATCAGTAGTTTTCCTTTGTCTTTTTCTGTATCCACGCTCTGCAGTGAGCATTTGAATTGTTCCCAACTTCTTGCTATTTTGCACAACGCTGCAATGACCATATGAGTGCTTGTGTCTCTTAACTTGTTTAGATTCTATATGCCCAACAAATGTATTGCTGGATCATAAGGAATTTCTATTCCCAGTTGTTTGCGGTGTTGTCATGTCACTTTCCACAATGGTTGTACAGTGTGAGTACTTACTAAAAGATTACTCTGGAAGCATCTTCAAGAGTGTGTTTAAAATCCAGTTTAGAAGGAAATGATAATCCTTGTTCTTAGAATGGAAACTTTCTATCACTATTCAATGTTCTAACAATACTTGTATGCCCCTGCTCTTCCTCAGTTCACTGAAAGACTATTTTGTTTAACAACTTCTGCTAAATACTAATAAATAATAAACGATGTGGATATGTCTGTTCTTTAAGCAATAAAAACCTGGTATATTTTATCAGTACTTCTTCACCAAGATGTTGCTGAGTTTAAAAAATAGCCAGTTAAACTTTATGAGAGTATATTTATGTTGAGAAATAATTTTTTTCTTGAGTGTTTAGAACGATAGGTGATTTTGGTCTATATGATAGCTGCAATGAAAAACCTTTTGTTTTTAGGGGGGCATCACTGCCCTCTGGTGGGAGTGGGAGGCCCAGCCTTGCTCCTGGAGAGCTGCTGCTGGATTTGAACCAACCGCCAACCCAGTGGGTTGTAGTCCTGAACTCAACGACTACGCCACTGGGGCTTAGCCCGAAAAACCTTTTAAAAATAATTCAGTCTAGGACTGAGCCCCGGTGGCGTAGTGGTTGCGTGCAGGACTGCAGCCCACTGGGACGGAGGTTCAATTCCAGCAGAGGGGCTGGGCCTCCTACTCCCACCACAGGAGAGCAGTGATGCCCCCGCCCCCCAAAAAAAAATTCAGTCTAAAAAAAAAAAACGAAAAACCTTTGAGGTCCCCCCCACCCCCTCCCCAAAAATGCACTTCTGAGGACAGCACTGAGGCTATAGCTTGGGGAAAGGGGGTGGTCTGATTAGAACACCCTAGAGAAGTGAAGAGGGATGGGGAGTGAGGGGAACACATCCTGGCCCATCAAGCCCCGAGGACGATATTCCTGTTCACACAATGCACAGAGAGGACCACAGGGCCGGCCCCATCCTGAGACATACGGGGGACAACACTGGGAACCCAGCGTGGGAGCTGTGCCCAATCCGACCCTGCTACCCTGGGGCGAAATAGCAAGGGCGTGCAACGGGGCAGCAAGGGGAGCGATGCGAGGAAATCCCCTGGGAGAGCCAAAAATAGACTGTGGGTGCAGAGTGGCACCCAGCAAACTCGACTGGGAAACACTCTTAAAGGTCAAAAACAGACTTGGAACCATTTATAGACTTTTCCTTTTTTGTCCTTAGCTTTCTTTTTGATGTTTTGGTTTTGGTGTTTTTGGGGGTTGGTTTTGTCTTCCTTTGTTGTTTTTCTGGCTTTGCCTGGTGTTTGAGGGAGTACTTGAGTGGAGACCCAATGTCCATCTGCTGTCTTAATACTAAACCTATAAAGCTGTTTTTTGAAGCCAGTTTCTGAATTCTTTCACAGTTGAAGAGACTGGGAACTGACTTGTCCTTGATTAAGCAGCACCCTACAAAATACTGCTGTTGCATGTTTAAAATCTTCCACATAGAATTCACTTTGTACTTTTGAAGGAGATGATCTCCTTTAACCTGTTGAAAATAGGTGATGATCTGAAAGTCACAATTTAAAAGACAAAAAGAAAAGAAAGCTATCTCTTGTGTTGTCCCACACTCTTTTGTCTCAGACTTTCCCTGCTGCATTTCTAAAAAGGATTAAGGATTATTTTAATAGAGCCAGCTATGCTGCATGTTTGGACTATGCTAAAAATGCAATTGTCTACCCTCACTGGGTTTCAGTATATATCCAGTCTCAGGGTCCTTATCACCTTTCCTGGTCAGTTATCTTTGGGTTGTTTTGGTGAATTAAGCTTTGTGTATTAGAAAAGCCAGAGTCTGTTGCTAGAATGATTGTCAGAGAAAAGCCAGATGCTGAATTGGGGGGCTATCATTTCCTTTTGGGGGAATATTCACTTGATCCTTCACAACCATCTCAGCTATGTTAGCAATTTCTCACTTTTTTTTTTGGGGGGGGGGCAGGCATCACTGCTCTCTGGTGGTGGGAGTAGGAGGCCCAGCCCCACTGCTGGAATTGAACCTCCGTCCCAGTGGGCCGCAGTCCTGCGCACAACCACTACACCACTGGGGCTTAGCCCAATTTCTCACTTTCTTACGTCTTGGTTGTGATTGCATTTAAAATATGTAAACGGAGTGCTTCTGGGGTTGATTATTTGGTTTCTGGAAGAGTAGACTTTTTTTTTTCAGTAACTAGAATTTTTAACAATTCTCAAGTGACTGGTCTTCCAGTATCTGGAAGCAGGTGCTTAAAGATGGGAGGACCTGAGAGAAGAAAAATGACTTTACTGACAGCCATAGCTCTGGGAGAAGCTGCCTTCTCCATCTAAATCTACCATGACTTCCTATGGCTACTGCCAGTCGTCGTCATCCGCTCTGTCCTTTGGGATACAGGGGAGGCCGTTCTGTGGGCTCGGGAGCCAGGGGCCTTTCTGTGTGCCCAGCGTCCATGGGGGCTCCGTGGCTACAGCATGTCCATGTCATCGCTTGCTTCAGGGTGACCCTTAGCTCTCTCTCTTCCAGAACTGCCAATAAAGCTTTATAGCAAAAGAAAGTCATTTCTTTTCTGTTAGTTGGAGAATGAGGTGGTGGATAGATTTTCCAGAAATACAAAGCCAAAGAGTAGCTAATAAAGAACTTTTTCATGGAGAGATATTTTCTCAGCAGATGCTTGCTTACCTTTCTGCCTTTTCTGTTTGTGTATTACAGATAAACATGATGCTAGCAAACCTCTACAAGAAGGCTGGCCAGGAGCGTCCTTCCGTCACGAGCTACAAGGAGGTGCTGCGGCAGTGCCCACTAGCACTTGATGCCATTCTTGGTAGAGAGCGTTCCTGCCGCGTGAAAGGGGTGTTTGCTATCTAGGATGGTAGTTCTCAGTCTGGCCGCTACGTGAGAGTCACTTTGTTTTGTAGAAATTGCCCAGGCCTCAGAGAGCGGTCATGACCGCATAAGCTTTCTCAGACCCAGAAGCCGTAAATCTTTGTGTGCGCCTTGCTGAGGAGACGGGAGGGACTGCCCACGGGGTCTGGGCAAAGTGCTGCTGTTGCATTCTGTGGAGAGAGAATGAGAATTCAGTCCTCATGTCCTCTCTCCCGTTCTCCCCTGGGCAGGTTTGTTGTCCCTCTCTGTAAAAGGGGCAGAAGTGGCCTCGATGACAATGAATGTGATCCAGACCGTGCCCAACTTGGACTGGCTCTCCGTGTGGATCAAAGCCTATGCTTTTGTGCACACTGGTGACAACTCGAGAGCAATCAATACCATCTGGTGAGCGCCACCCATTAATGCTGCATCCCCGAGGCCCTGCCCTGTCTGGAGGCCTGGTGCATCTGCATTCCCAAATAGAAGACCAAAGGGCTCAGCTTTGCAGTTGCCGTCAGTCTTCTGGGCTTTGTTAGCCTTCGTTCGCGCTCATGTTCGACTGAACCGCTCGGCTCTGTGCTTAGAAAGGAGTAATTGGCCTGGCACAGCAAGCCTCCTAGTGGCTCATGCTTAGGCCTGCATGAGAATTATTGGAGGGCCCAGAAGCACAATTGATTGGAGGAGTTTGTCCTCTTAGGACCAGAATTTTAGTTGGGTAAGGGCCAGGGACAGGAGACTTGGCTTTGTTCTGGCTCAGTCAAAAGTAGCCATCCCTTGTGAGAGAAGTTAACATTTAATGTTATTTTATATGTGTTTCCTCTGGAAAACTGAAGCCAGGAAGTTCTTTGTAGGTAATGAAAGCTCATTCATATATAATCTGTATTTGTGCTTCCCTGGCCTGCAAAGTGTTTTATTACAACACATTGTACAAACTCAAAAGAGAACAGTTGTTCTATGCCCATCACCCAAATTTGACAATGAGAATTTAAAAGAGATTTCAAAGTTGAATGTTTTAATATCTTCAAGTTCCCTGGAGAAGAAATCCTTATTACGTGATAATGTGGACCTGCTGGGGAGTTTAGCAGACCTCTACTTCCGAGCTGGTGACAATAAGAACTCTGTCCTCAAGTTCGAACAAGCACAGATGTTGGACCCTTACTTGATCAAGGGTGAGTGTGAATCTTGGGGCAAATCAGAGGAGACAGGGAGAAAGGTTAGCAGAAATCCCTGAGACCACTTTTCCATAGAAATAGTTTGTAGGACTTAGTCCAGAATCTTGTTCCATATCTTTAGGTGCCAGTGGATACATGTAACACATAATCCCGTTTTGAGTGGTAATTTTGGCTTGAATTCAAGTATTGTCTTCTCACAGATCATTATTTAGCTTTTTGCCTCTTCGGGGAATCATAGCTCCTCATGATTTATGATGTGCTTGACAGAATTTGGACGGCATCCTCAGAATTAGAATAACTTTTTAAGGATTATTGGCTTAATGGATCCTAAGTATAATTAAAAAGGATAAAATTACTCACATACTCAGAAAGGAATACAGTTGATTAAAGGAAGTAATTAGAGTCAGCACCCCCCAGATATCCCTCTGAAAGAAGAATGTGGCTGCAGGCCCAGGGCAGGCAACTCCGCAGGAGGCTGTCGAGTGATGGGCAGTAAGCAGAAGACATGTGCCAGCAACAGTGGGAATGAGTGGATAGACTGAGTCTGTAAAGGACCAAAAAAGGCCGTCAGAGAAATATGGCTTTGTGACAATAAACTGTCCGATAGGCTCTTAAATCAAGAGCTTGACAGAGCCAGGAGGTGACCTTCCCAGCATAGAGGTGGGGCAACATGCTCGCAGAATGATTTCATATTTGAGGGTCTCCTGGCTGGCCAAGGCTTGTTCCTCTCCTTCAAACTGCCCCTGCCATGATGAAAAGGGCATTCTAGAAGCAATAGGAAGCATCGTGTCAGAGCTCAGGTCCAGGAGACAGCAAGGAGTGTTACCGTAGTCTTGGTTTAAGAAGGGAATTCTTGAGCTGAGCCCCGGTGGCGTAGTGGTTGTGCGCGGGACTGCGGCGCACTGGGATGGAGGTTCAATTCCAGCTCCACAGGAGCAAAGACTGGGCCTCCTACTCCCACCACCTGAGGACAATGATGCCCCAAAACTAAAAAACCCCCCCAAAAAAAAATCTAAAATAAAGATGGGAATTCTCATGGGAATCTAAAGGAACAGCGAAAAGGGGAGGAGGAGGAGGATGGTGGGAGTAAGAGATGGATGACCACTGAGCAAGGGGAGCTTAGTTTAGAGTGCTTTGAAACACAGAATGAGATTGAAGGGGGAATGATCTCAAATGAACGAGAAGAACTCCCTGATTTCTCTGGAAGAGCCTGCTATTTTGGAGGCTTAACTGGCATTTTAACATATTAAGTGTTTTACTCTGCATGGAGCACCAGGAAGAGAAATATTTTTTTTTGGGGGGGGGGGGGGGGGCATCACTGCTCTCCGGTGGTGAGAGTAGGAGGCCCAGCCCCACTGCTGGAATTGAACCTCCATCCAAGTGGGCCGCATTCCTGCGCACAACCACTACGCCCCCGGGGCTCAGCCCCGAAGAGAAATAATTTGAAGTCTTTTTTCACCCTTTCTGGTAATGAGTTAAGATTATGCATATTTTGCCACAGAACCTAGGGGGCAGATCTTCTGAAAATACAAGTTCAATTGTGAGGTGTTAGACCTTTTGCTTTTTTTGGATGAGCTTGGCCTTGGTGGCAGTGCTTTTATGAGAAATTAAAACTACAGTCTGAGGAAGCCATATGGGAAAGGGTACCAACCTGTGGGAGCTGGACCAGGTGTGAGGCTTGGAGTTACAGAAAGAGGTTCAAAGGGCTGTTCTGATTGCTGCTTTGCTCACCGAACCTTCTCTTCGTCCGTCTGTCCTTCCTAGGAATGGATGTATATGGCTACCTCTTGGCTCGAGAAGGGCGGCTGGAGGACGTTGAGAACCTTGGCTGTCGACTTTTTAATATTTCAGATCAACATGCAGAGCCCTGGGTGGTCTCTGGGTATGTGTCACCACTCAGCTTTTCTCCTCATTTGTCTGTGGAACCTTTAGAAGATGTGGGTCCTCCTGAATAGAATTTAAGTTAGACGTAGGTGTGAGAGGCAGTCAGACCTGGAGTCAAATCGTGATCACTCTGGGTGTAGACATATGAGCTCTCTGAGTCTGCTTTGTTACTTGGGAAGTGGAGAGAAGATCACCTGTTTCATGGCAGTAACATGGCCTAAGATAGTGAAAACAGTGCCTTATCTAATAATGGTTGTGTGTGTGTGTGTGTGTGTGTGTGTGTGTGTGTGAAAAAGTACTGGTCCTAGGGTTCACTGTCATAAATAAATAGGCTTATTCCGAGTAAAAATTGTTTAACCAGCTCTCTGCAAACAAGGGTTGACTGCAGACAATGTCTTGGGTACACTGGCCTTAGTCCTATTGAGGGTTTCTTCCAAAAGGATACTTTTTTGTCATGGACGAAAGCATTTGTAAGGTCAGTTTTTAACAAAATTCAAGTGGATATTTTCTCAAGTCATTGAAGCTTTGCAACAAGTTTATGGGAATGGTTGCTATACATGAAACGAAATTTCTAGATGGATCAAGCATTTTAAGGTCAATTGGCAAGACTTACAAGATGTGTACCAACTTTGTAACGAAGAAACAGGCTGACATCCAGAAAGGACTGAAAGAAGACCTTGGAACTACCACTGATGGGCGATAACTAGTAAAGTTGACATCTCCCGTCATTTGACATTTTTTATTTTCAGGGATCGTGGCCTCAGTACGCTTTTGACTTGATGGGTGCCAAAAAGTGTTTCTAGTTCAAAGAGCTAATCTTTCTGTTAGTGTGTTAAGCAAGATGAACCTAATGGAGACAGTTTTATTAGATGATTTGTAACTGAGGATGCCTGCTGGATCTACTAATAACAGTTCAGAAGCACGGTCCTTTCAAAACAGTCATTTCCAAGGAGATAATATGCTGGGCCAGTTACGTAAATTTAGGGGAGAGCAGTCAGCTCAGAGAGCCATAGCAACTGTTGTTTGTAGGGAGGATTCCAAAGGGATCATCTTGATTGATTTTCTGGAAAGGATACAGAACAGTCATGGGCTTATTAAGACCAAGTTTCAAGAAAGCGCAAAACTGCACTGGTGAGAAAAGCCAGAAAAGTTATACCCAAGATTTTTTTTTCTTCAATCACAAAGTCTTGATTCTCAAGTTAAAGCTGTAAATGATTTGTAATTAAGGGTATGGAAAAAATTGATTAAAAAACTTAAAAAAGAGTGTGTATAACCTTTTCTCTGGCTTTGCGTTGAAGTTCCTCTGGTGTTTTCTCTGAGCTAACATTGGGCCTCTTTTTGCTTCTTTCTCCAGGTGTCACAGCTTCTATAGCAAACGCTACTCTCGGGCCCTCTACTTAGGGGCCAAGGCCATCCAGCTGAATAGTAATAGTGTCCAAGCTTTGTTACTCAAGGGAGCGGCGCTCAGGAACATGGGCAGAGTCCAAGAAGCAATAATCCACTTCCGGGAGGCCATACGGCTTGCACCATGTCGCTTAGATTGTTATGAAGGTGAGCTAGAAAACACATGCAACACGTGAAGCTGCAGGGGCTGCAGGGCATCAGCTCAGAATATCCATTGGGCCGGTCGTTGCTTAATGCTATCGCCCAGGAGAATCATCAGGGGCACTTGAAAAAACCCTGGTGGCAGGTCACATCTGAGTGCCTGGGTTAGGGAAGGGGGGGGTCAATACTTTGTAAAGACTCTAGTAAGGATGACAAACAGACAAACTTGGGAAGCATTGCCTCAGGCAGTTAAAATCATTGAGAGAATGTTTTCCTGCAGGTGACTCTCAAACTCCTATCTTCTTTAAAAAATTGTGGGAAATAGCTCCCTTCTCCCAAGAAAGAATACACACACCCTCACCCCACATGGTGCTAGACCACTGGGGTATACATCTTTGTAAGCATATGTGTGGTGGCGTGGGAACCCGTCCATTTGTCAGGACCTCCCGAGTAGGCATGGTCAGGGTCACCCTTTGTTTTCCCCTGTAATATTTTAAGTTCATGTGAACTGACCCTGGAGCTTCAAAGGAGCTCTGCCAGCTTCAGTAATACTGGTGACTCAGTCACAGACATGAAAACAGGGCTTACGGAATGAAGTTCCTCCAAAGCATATTTTCGTAAGAATTTAAAAATAAACCCAGGAGCCAAGGAATGACTTACTCTCAACAGCAAGATGAGTGCAGTTGTTTTTTTGTTTTTTGTTTTTTTTAAGACAAGCAATAATCTTACTCTCATAGCTGATGGGGGCAATTTTCAAGGGAAAAAATGTCAGCATTGGGGTAGGGATCAAAAGCTATCCCTGTCGTGAGTTTATTTGGGACAGGATGTTGTCTTTGTTCTAAAATCCCAGCAAACCAAAACTTTGCTTTTAGATTCTTGACCCTGAAACTAACCTTCCTAGCTGCTCCTTCTGTAGCATGCCCACTTTGCCAGGATCCAGGAATACAGTTAAAGAAATCTACCACCTCTCTCCCCATAGCCCTTGGACACAAGGGTGGTTGGAAATCCTGGGATTCAACCGGGAACAGTCTCTAGTGGGGCCTGTAAGGTTTTGTGAGTCCCCTTCTTTTTGGAGCCTGGGGCCTGGGTGACTTGAGATTGTAATTCCTTCTTCTCTAGTGCATCCTGCAGCCTCCTGCCCAGAGTCCGTCCTTCCTTGTGGAGACTCAGGATTGACCAGGCACATTCTCTCTGTTTCCTTCTGAAATTTTGGAGGTGGCACTTAGCAGGGAAGTCCGACTACACAATAAACAAACAGTCATAGGACCTGAGAAGAATGCTGTCCAGTTGAAGCAATTGTATAAATTGTTGAATGGAAAGCTGGGAGTGGGGGGTGGGGGTGGGAACGACAAACCATTTTATTCAGAATGCAGCATAGCTATCACTCATAAGAGTGAGTTCCTAGGGGCTGAGCCCCGGTGGCGTAGTGGTTGTGTGCGGGACTGCGGACCACTGGGACGGAGGTTCAATTCCAGCAGTGGGGCTGGGCCTCCTACTCCCACCACCAGAGCAGTGATGCCCCCCCCCAAAAAAAAAAAAAAAAGAGTGAGTTGCTCTCTGGTGAGTCGCACCGGCGGCGGCGGCGGCGGCGGTCCATGTGTGTGGATGTTATAAAACTGCTGGGTTGGAGGCGTCTCCAGGAGAAAACCTGGCTGGTTGTGTGGGTTTGGGGGTTTAAGAACGTCGCATGTTTTGATGAGCGCTCTGTGCCCTGACTTGCTCCATTTTCTCCAGTTGGGCGTGGATAGCTGAGAATTTACTCTGCGTGAGCCAACTCTAAAATATCATGCTACAGGCATGGAAAGAGGCACTATAGCTGCAACTTTGCCTCAAGTTTGAAGAACATAAAAATTAAGTGCTTTATTTCAAGTGAAAAACGGTTCCTTTCTCAGGTGGCTTTCCAGTTGGCCCTCTTATTTTGTAGAACACCGGACTGTTCAATTTGAGGTTATAGGCGCTTTCCCCCATGTAACCTGAGACAGAGGTGACGGAGTGTCACTGGGCAGTGCGACCCTGTCATGAGCAGAGGCAAATGGCTGGGTTGTGTTAGGACTGTCTTGTCCTGCTCTTTCTTTTTTTTTTTTTGGGGGGGGGGCATTACTGCCTTCAGGTGGTGGGAGTAGGAGGCCAAGCCTTTGCTCCGTGGAGCTGGAATCGAGCCTCCATCCCAGTGGGCCGCAGTCCCATGTGCAACCACTACGCCACCGGGGCTCAGCCCCGATAACCAGTTTTAAAGGGGGAAAAACCCAGACACCTAACTCAAAGTTCTCTCTCAACCCTGTGCACCATGGAAGGAGACCCTGCCTGGCCCTGCCCCACCCTCACAACTGTGCCTAGGCTCGTGTCATTGTTCCATCCTTTTTGAGGGCCTTTCTTGCTGTCCCTCTGCTTTACCAAGCACGATGTCTTTTCTTCAGGGGCTGGTCTCTCCTGACAACATGTCCAAAGTATGAAAAATGGAGTCTCACCATCCTTTCCTTTAAGGAAAATTCTGGTCATATTTCTTCCAAGACAGATCAGTTCGTGCTTTTAGTAGATGCTTTCAGTATTCTCCAGTACATAAGGCCACGGCATTGCTTCTTTTCTGGTCTTTTTTATCCAATGTCCAACCTCCACATGCATACAGGGCAGTTGAGAGCACCATGGTGTGGATCAGGCACACCTCAGTCCTCAAAGTGACATCCTTGCTTTTCAAGACTCAGTGAAGGTTCTGTCTAAACTGATCCGAAGGCAGGTGGACGTTCGGATCACAGAGCCAGTCTGAGCTTATCAATTTCTGGGTGCGTGGATGTGCAAGATGACTGCCCTTGGTACCCAGCTATCTAGACTGAATTCTTTCTCTCTAGCCCAAGGCGGGGGCCCCGAAAGCTTCCCCAGTTGTGCTGCCCTTTTCTGAGGCTTGTCTGCTTCCTACTCCAGCCTGAGGTGCCTTGTGCACGACAAGCTTTTCCCTCGTCTGTCTGCCCATCCTGCCGTCACGTGCTGGAGATAAGAGAGCTTCTTAGCTATCCCGTCAACATGGCATAGCTCTCGCCTGGTCTCAGCATCACTGTTCCTTTGGGCTGCCTTTGAAAACATGAAGCTTTGCCATTGGTGAGACTGTCGGTGAGCCAGTGTGACTTGAGAGTTCATGTGCTTGAACTTCTCTGCATTTTATTTCTCCAGGACTCATCGAATGTTACTTAGCCTCCAACAGTATCCGGGAAGCAATGGTCATGGCAAACAACGTTTACAAAACCCTGGGAGCGAATGCACAGACCCTCACTCTTTTAGCCACTGTGTGTCTTGAAGACCCAGTCACACAAGAGAAAGCCAAAACGTTACTAGATAAAGCCCTGACTCAGAGGCCCGATTACATTAAAGCGGTGGTGAAAAAAGCAGAACTACTTAGTAAGTGTTGCTCATTTTCAGCTCTTTGACCTTACAGACCCTGACCTCACTTGAATTCCCCAGGCCAGGCTGAGCAGACAGGCGCTGGCCGGCTGCCACCACCTCCGGGAGTGGTGGGGATGTAGGACCTCAGGGGCCTGATTTGGAGCTGCTTGGCTGGGTGGTGGAGGACTTTTAACTTTGGGAGACTAGGTCAAACCAGTTCTCTAATTGGTCAGTACCTGTTCAATTCGCAATTAAATCGGATTTTAACTGTTAGGGGCTAGTTAGGCATATCCAGTGCATCTGGAAATAAAGGGCAAGCGTTTAGGAGACCATAACAAAACTTGTGGGGAAGTGGAATTGAAAGATAATGGCATTTCTCTGTGAACTTTTTTGAAGCCCTGCTTGTCCACTTTAAAAAAAAAAAAAAAGCTGTACCAAAAATCTCAAGTTTCTGGATGAAATATAGGAGTTGGGGTAGACTGCTCTCCCTCCTGCAACACCATCAAGAAGGACACCCCCATGCTTCAGGGGTCTGACGGGGACTATTGACTTCAATGTTGAGGTAGCATGGTGAGTTTTTGTCTTTGCAGGCAGAGAGCAGAAATACGAAGATGGGATTGCTCTGCTGAGGAACGCACTAGCCAACCAGAGTGACTGCGTCTTACATCGGATCCTAGGAGATTTCCTGGTAGCTGTCAACGAGTATCAGGAAGCAATGGACCAATATAGTATAGCACTAAGGTAGGCAGTAGCTTCTGGGGGAAGGTTGGTGAGGAGGGGCAGAGGGAGCAGTGACACTGCCTGGAGTCCCAGAAACATCCCTCTAGAGTGGAGAGCAGGATGGTCATAGGGCAGAAGAGTTCTTGGGGAATTGCTGGCTTTTCAAATCTGTCAGCAACCTTGAGAAGCAGTTTCCCTCACCCCACTTACAGCACCTCTCACTTGTGCATTTCTTTGTCGGTAGATTATCTTCCTGCCCTCCCCTCCCACACACATCTTTTTATAGGGTTAAAGTAGTATATGTTTTATATCCTGCTTTTAAAAATCCCAGTGTTTCCATGTTTGTCCCTTCTCTTGTCTTCAAGAACTTGAGCACTGATGTGTGAATACTATCTTCATCACTAACACAATCTCTTCTCTAGATCTGATCTGCCTTTTGAGCAAAGATTATTTCATGTCAAACTCCAAACACTGTGCCTGGTATATAGTAAATACTTAATAAATAATGGTATTGTTTTACTTAACACAGAAGTGGTTTCTTTGAGGGTTATGTGTGTGTGTGTGTAAGATGATGGTAAAGGCCTGTGGGTAATCGAGTTTTGATCACCTTCATTTCTTTTTTTTTTTTTTTGTGGGCATCACTGCTCTCCGGTGGTGGGAGTAGGAGGCCCAGCCCCACTGCTGGAATTGAACCTCCGTCCCAGTGGGCCGCAGTCCCGCGCACAACCACTACGCCACCGGGGTTCAGCCCACCTTCATTTCTTTTCTCAGCAGACACTTGAGTACCAATCATGGACTTGGCACTTTAGAAGCCACGGGGGATGTTGGGAGCTTGGGGTGAGGTGGAGTAGGGTGATTCAGTAGTATTCCATCATGGGTTTTTTTGTTTTTTGGTTTTTTTTGTGGGGGGGGCAATCACTGCTCTCCGGTGGTGGGAATAGGAGGCCCAGCCCCACTGCTGGAATTGAACCTCCGTCCCAGTGGGCTGCAGTCCCGCGCACAACCACGACGCCACCGGGGCTCAGCCCTCATCAAGGGTTTTGTCTGTTTCTTGGAAGACCAGAGGTAGGTGAAAAAAAGCACCAGACTTTCATGAGAGGTGGGATTAGGTAAGGGTTAAAACCTGTTGGCAAAGAAGATGGTCGTAAAAGCAAGATTGCTTAGGGGACAAGTACATAGACATTGGGCAGCTCTTGAGGGTTTTAATTGTGTTGTTGGGGTGGGAAGTGGGTGCCAAGCGTGAATGCCTAGGAGTAGGTCTCGCTTTAGGCCCTGGGGGGTTCTAACCAAGGCACTAACACAGGGCTTCCAGTTTTTTTAGTTGACTACTGAAGTACTGATAATGTTTAACCATATTGTAAGTGGGGAGCAATTTCACTCACAGAAGAGAACTCTTCTTAGTCCCATAGCTTGAAAGCCCAATGCTTTGGAAACTTAAACCTGAATCTTCCTATCACTATGTTTGCTGCCTGTTCACATATTCACGGGTAGCTTTCTTCCAGCAGAATGCCAGGGTGTTGGGTGTTAGCAGTTCAAAGAGCTTAGGGAGAAAAATTCAAGGTGAGCATTATAAACATAAGACCAAGACCCTTGTCTCACTTTTCGTAGCGGAGCCCCCAGTGCAGCCCTTGGAGCCTGGATTGAGTGGCAAGACCAGGCATTAGCAACTGCCCTGAGACTACGTGGTCATTTGCCTGCTGTGCTATGCAGGTGACGCGTCAGCCAGCATGAAGCCAGACAGATTCAGGCCTCTCCTTTGTTTGTTGTCCCCTAGTTTGGACCCCAATGACCAGAAGTCTCTCGAGGGGATGCAGAAGATGGAGAAGGAGGAGAGTCCCACAGATGCCACTCAAGAGGAGGATGTGGACGACATGGAAGGCAGTGGGGAAGAAGGGGACCTGGAGGGCAGCGACAGTGAAGCGGCCCAGTGGGCCGACCAGGAGCAGTGGTTTGGCATGCAGTGAGGCAGGCCAAGGTCTGTGCTGAGACTGACGACTTGGTGGACTGAAGGAGCCATTCCTGGAGGACAGGCCTGCAGGCTGCAGTGAGACTCCTGCCCCCTCACTCCATATTTCAGTGGTGACTTCACTTAAGAACTGACTCTGATCCACCGCTCTGTCTTCCCTCCCCTCCTGAGCCCAAGAAAGACTTCATGAGCCTTCTGTGAGGGCCACACTCATACAGGAGCTTCTTGGGTGCGGTGTGGGTGCTTTAAAAAATATTTCTAAATCTGAAGACTTAAAGAATAGATGAATTTTTTTTGTCTGTGATGCTGTGAGTGAATTTAAAGGAGTGACCCTTCTTCCCAGAGAGGATGTCCACCCTGTGGTCAGATGATCGCATGGGCCACCCGTGAAAGGGTCTCCTGTTCTCAGAAGCTTTCATCAGGAGCTGTCCAGACCTCCCCATCACATTACTAATTCTGCGACATCAGTAATGCCTTAAAATGACATTAGCTATCTTGCAGAACAATTGCCTGGACGGATCTGAGCAGAAACAGTTGCACAGAGGCGTGCCTGGAGTAATAAGTTAATAAAGCTATTTTCTGTACAGCAATACTATTGATCTGAATGGAAGCCGTTCCTTTCTCCGGTCACTGATCCAGAACATGCTGGCCTGCTTTTCTTTTATCCCTGAGTATTAGGAGCAGGGAGCGTTGGAATCTTAAGTGACACGGAGCTGGTCTAGCCACTTACGTTATTGGAGTTTGCCTGCTTTTTCTCTGGGGTTCACTCTCTCCCTATTAAGATGTCAACACTTTTGCATATGTAATAAGCTAATCACCTGTAGGTGAAGGTCATGGAGGGAGGAGGGTATGTGACCAAATTCTCATTTAAATCAGTCAAAAGATAATTACAACTGAATTTAACGTAAGTGGCTATCCAAAAGTACACCTGTGCGTGAAAGACAGCTGATAACTGTTGAGTTAAAACAGGCAACAAGTTATTGTTAAAATTCCTAAGAACAAAAACCTGTCCATAGTCTCCTGGTCTCTAAACGGCCAGCCAGAGCTTCCTCCAGCTCCTGAGGACAGGGGCCACTGGGTCAGAGCTGGTCCCTGAGCATTGCCTTCTCGGGCCCATTCTCCCCCCTTTCCTTGACCCGTCTTTAATTCAGCGAACGGTCCCTGCACAGGATTGGCCTTCTGCTCCTTCCAGAACACCAGCCTGCTGGCAACTCTGCATTTTCCCCATAAGCCTTAGAACAGTGGGTCTTAACCTTTTTGGGGGGGTTGATGACCCTTTCGAAGGGGTCACCCAATTCATAATCGCAAAAGGGCAGTTATGAAGTAGCAAGGGAAGTAATTTTTTGGTTGGGGGGAGTGGGTCAGCATAATATGAACTGTATGAAAGGCTAACAACCACTGCTTTAGAACATGCTAGCTTGTCGGTCCCTAAAGGTGGGAAGGACTGGACTTGGCCTGACAAGTTCACTGGCCACTGCCTCCATCTTGTCTCTCCCTTGGCACAGAACCAACCTACAATCTTTCCCAAGGTTCTTTTAGGAAGCCACCTAGTGCCCAGTCATGCCATTATCACCCTACGATGCCTCGGGACAGGTTGTCAAAGATGGGTGATCAAGTGTCCACAGGCCTCCCCTCAGTCTGGAAGTGCTCACACTTGTCCCTAGAACCTCCCCTCCGCTGAGTTCCTGATGTTGAAAGCAAACCTCAAGCTGCTCAGTCCCTGCTCTATTCTGTGGGCAGCCGGTCTCTGCAGCAGCACTTCCTGACCTGCCATCTCACTGGAATAGCACTGGGGGTGGGGGTGGGGGGTGCCATCCCCAGTGGGTGGGGTGACTGGGCACTCCTGCCGCTGTCTCACCTGGAACCTGGCTGAGGAGGGTGAAGCTCACCTCACTTGAGCTCTGCTGGGGGCCAGCACCCCTCACCCCCTCGGCCTCCCTGCTGCTCTCCCAGTGCCTCTCCCGGCGCGTGCTCCAAGCCTGATGATAGCTTAACAAGCGTCACCTGCGCCCATCCTTTTAACCCGGGCAGGCAGCGTTGCTCACCTGCACAGCCGCTTGGTGGGCAGTCTGCGGCGGGGTGGCCCAGGACCCCGGCCCAGACCCGGCCTTGCTCACACAGGGCCGAGTTCTCTGGCTGATCGTGACAGACTCGGACCTAACTGGACACGTGTCCACGCTGCGGCAGCACCTAAGCATGTCGGAGTCAGGTGAGTGGCTCTTGCGCGTATTCCACAGGCTCCAAGGACGCAGGCTGGGCGTGGTGCCGTCCCTCAGTCTGCCCCCAACGTCAGTGGCTGCACTGCCACCAGGACAGGCCCAGGCTGACCTAGCTGTCCAAAGGAAATAGCTCACAGTGACGGGGGGAAGTGGCTATAACGATGCCTCCCAGATAATCCCTGGGAATGAGTATTTATCAATGGGTTTCATTAGAGTGGTCAGGGGCCCTCAAGGGGTCAAGACCCAACATTGTGGGGTTCGACACCATCTGCATTGTGGGCTGGAGTCCTTTGTTGTGGGGATTGGTCAGTCCACCTCATGGAGAGTTGGCCATGTTCTCCCTGACCCTAATGGCTTCTCACCAATGGTTTTCCTGAGTGACGCATCCAAAATGAACCATTGTTAGGAAGGAGTCCCCTTGTTCTTCTTAGACTAACTTGAAAAAAAAAAGTTAAAAAAAATTTTAACAAGAGGCGTAAAGTTGTAAAAATATATTTTCACTAGCCATTCCCTACTGTATCTTTGTCCCACTTCCCAAAGAAGGTAAGAAATCGAGGAGAAAAACTGGATGAGTGTGCTTTTACGAGGTTGTATTTATATGAACATGTTATGAAGGCTCAGGCGATCGACTGAAGAAATTCTAAATCTTGTTCATGGATTTTTAACGATTCCCTCCAAATCCCATTCTGTCGATGGAGCAATTTCTAGAACCTGATGCTTGCCTTTGGTGGACCTGTGGCTCGAGCTGTTGTCTGCAATGAGGGCAGTGAGTGTTGCCGTGAATGTATTTGCGTGTAATTTTTTCAAGGATTTGCGAAGGTCAAGTACTTTGTGAGGTTTCTGGAGCTCAGGTTACATTGCATTTGCATTTTTGACGGGTGCTGCCCAGTTCTCCCAATGGTGACCCTCTCCGACTGTAGCCGGGGCTGCTTCTCGCCCCTCCCTCTTACCGAATCGCACGTGTGGGGGCCACGCCGAGGGCTTGATTTGTGTCAGCTGCTGTGCGCCGCCAGCAAACGCCCCAGCCCTCTAGTCTATTCCGACACCAGGTGTGCAGAGCAGAATCGTGCCATCGGGTTTTCAAGGTTGTGACCTTTGGGGGCCTGCGGGGGGCGTGTCTGGCGGTGCAGTGAGCTGGAATTGACTCGGGGCAGTGGGTTTTAAGGACTGCAGCACAGATCCCTCTGCCCTGGTGTTCACACCCACTGAGGTGTAGAGGGAAATAGCCCCATTTCGGAGGAGCAAAGAGGCTTAGGGGAGACACCGGGGCTACTATCAGCTATCCAGGGCCGTCTCGCCCTGGAGTTCATACAGTCTTAGCCGTGATCTCTACCCAGTGTTACGTTCTGTTCAAGAGAAACCCCTGTCGCCACCCCCACCCCTGCTCATCCCATGGCAGTCCGTCCGGCAGGTGTGAAGGCTGCCAGCAGGTCTGGCGAGGGCCAGTGGCATAAGCCGTTCTGACCCTCAACAAGCTTCAGCAACCCCTCTGGGCACCCGGCTTCTTCCTCCTTTGGGTTAATTCCCAGGAGGGAGGTTTCGCAGTGAGAGGACATGGCATCATGTTTGGAGTGTTCAGAGTCTCTGGTTTTGTCATCGTCATCATCCTCGCCCGACAACAGTGTGCCTTCTCAGCTGCCCCAGTCAACGTGGGCACATAGGGGGGTTTCAGGTTCGGGGTGAACAAGGAGCTCCCCAGTCAGAGCCTGAGGGATTTGTGCTCCCCCCTCTCCCATCGGATGTGTCTGACCTGAGGGTGGGAGTTGCTTGAAGTGTGTGTGCTTGTGTGTGTGTGTGTGTGTGTGTGTGTGAGAGAGAGAGAGAGAGAGAGAGGAAAAAAGAGAAAGAGAATGAATTGAGATTCTAGGTGCAGGATTTGCTGGCTGTGATACTCCAAACTCCCCCTTATTTCTCCCTTCAGTGCCCTTTAAGGTGTATTTCACCTGCCCCACCAAGAGATGGACCCCTTCAGCATCGTCTGCCCTCCCCAGGTAGCAGCCCTCAGACTCATGGCCTGCTCTTGCTATGTGACAGTGGGCAACCCCCTCGGCCTCTCTGCGCTTCGGTGCCTTCGGAAGGTGTTCAGAGTCAGGTTCCCTCTTCCTGCGGCGAGGCATGGGAGTAGCATGGAAAGGGAGTTGATGGCAGAGGTGTCAGGACGTGGGGCCCGGGGGGCTGCAGACACCCCAGAGTTAAACTGTGGTCCGAGTTGGGGTCATTGACCCTGTGGGCATGAGCTCTCCCAGCCACATGAGAGCCAGGCCCCTCTGAGGGGAGAGTGACAGCGAGGCACCTTTTTTTCATCCTTGAGAGCACCTGTCTCCCATCTCAGACCCCGAGTGGCAGCTGGAACTTAGTCCAGGACTTGAGCAATAGTTGGGGCAAGCAGGGCTCTGTCCCTGGCTCTGGCAAGGTGGGGTCTGACCGACTGAGAGATTAGGCGGCACCTGCTGCTCGGCTCTGCCCACTTCTCTTGGCGGGGGGGGGGGGGGGGGGGGGGGGGGGTAGAGAAGGGATGTCTCGCAGAATCCACACCCTGCACTGTACCTGGAGCGTAGCTCTCTGCCACCCGAGGAGAGGCCAAGGGGCCACCTTGAGGGCCAAGGTGCTAGGTGGACACTCCTAAATCAGCAGAGCAGCTCCCATTCAAACTAATACAGCAGAGGGCCAATCTGACCTTTGGAAAAAAAAATAGTAGAATTTAAATATTAAGTATAGTACGCTACAGCAATATACAAAAACACATAAGAACCACAGATAAAACAAATACACATGTGTACATCACTCAGGTTAAGAAATTGATGAACATGTCTTCTGCCCCCAAAGAACTTGGGGCCTCACACTTAGCATAGCGTGCCCGCCCCTTCCCTACTCCCACCCATCCCTCCACGCCCAGGTTACCTCTTTCCTGAGAATTGTGGCTGTGAGAATTCCTGATGTTATTTTTTTTCATTTCTTTTCCTTTTACATCTGGAAGTTATTTGAACCTTGAGCAAATTTAACCTCAGTCTTACCTCTAAAGTAATATTCTCACATGAAAAAATGATAGCAATTAATAAATTATCAAAGGTTCGGGAGGGAAGGGAAAACAGAGCTGATAGCAAGGACTCAAGTAAAAAGCAAATGTTTTGAGAATGATGATGGCAACACATGTGCAAATGTGCTTGACACAGTGGATGGATGCATGGATTGTGATGAGTTGTATAAGCCTCTGATAAAAAGATTTTTTAAAAATAGTTTTTAGGGGCTGAGCCCCGGTGGCGTAGTGGTTGTGCGCGGGACTGCGGCCCACTGGGTTGGAGGTTCGATTCCAGCTCCCAGGAGCAAAGGCTGGGCCTCCTACTCCCACCACCTGAGGACAGTGATGCCTAAAAAAAAAAAAAAAAAAGTTTTTAATGGGGCTGAGCCCCGGTGGCGTAGTGGTTGTGCGTGGGACTGGGGCCCACTGGGATGGAGGTTCAATTCCAGCCCCACAGGAGCAAAGGCTGGGGCTCCTACTCCCACCACCCAGGCAGTGATGCCCTAAAAAAAAATAAATAAAAAATAAAATAGTTTTTAATGAAAGCAGTGCTCTCCTTTCCCTGGTTTGTTAAAAGTTCAGCCTGTTTTCAGTCTTACATATTTGTTTGCTTGTTGTGTTGTGTGTTTTTCTAGAGTGTTTTTCAGGTGACGTTTTTAATGGCTCCATCTTAATGCTGGGAGGTCTCATTCCTATATCTATTGTTGCAAACGACGCAGTAAAAGCTTTGGCATTGCAATATTTTTTGTTTGTGTGGTGTAACAGTAGCTTTGTGCATTGGGTTGTTCAGCAGTGTCTCAATGGATTTCTGAATTTCCCATCTCCTTCCCCAGAAACTTGGCGTTTCTCCTGAGTGACCTCACTCACTTTTTTTATGGTGAGGTTTTTAATTTTTAGAATCACTTTAGATATACAGAAAAATTGAGTAAGGACACAGCATTCTCACATGCCCTACTTTCAATGACTGACATTAGTATGCTACAGGAATTTCAGTTAATGAACCAGGGCTGATAGGTTCTTTTTTATGTGCTTTTTATCTTTGCTGAGAATGTAACACATCAACCAATTCAACCGGTTTGACATGTCAAGTTCTATAACATGAATCGCATCCATTCCCAAGAAAAAGAACTCTTTTTGAAGTATATACACGATCATTTATGAACGCTGTACAGCTTGGTCTTATTAAGGAGCCCTGGTGGAGCAGTTGGTTAAGGGATGGCTATTAATGATAAGTTTGGCAGTTCGAACCCACCAGAAACTGCAGGAGACAGACCTGGCAATTGGCTTCTGGCAGGATTTCTGCCTCGGAAGCCATAGGAGCAGTTGTCCTCTGTCCGCCGAGAGTCGCCCTTCCTGTGGGCTTGGTTTCTTTGTGGTCTTGTCTTAGGCATGAAAGCATCCCTGCCTGGAAGCAGAAACGCAGACCTCCTCCTGCCCTCACTGCTGCGGTGGTTTGCTTCTGTCCTTTACAAGCCCTAGCATGTCTTTATCTCTCTTCGAAACGTTAGCATCTTAAGAACACACAAAGCGAAACACACCCCAGTGCCTATTTCTGCACGCACAGTTTATTGACATTGATTGCATTCTTCACGTTGAACAATTATCCTTACCTGCCTCTTCTCAGTTGGTCCCTTCTCATTAACATAGACTCTGTCTCTGAGTTGGACTGCTGTCTTCTAGGTCAGTTGAGTGGAAGCAAGCAGCCACTACCCCTTTAAAGATTTTCAGACTCATGGGCTGAGCCCTGGTGGCGTAAGCGGTTGAGTGCGGGACTGCGGCCCGCGGGCTTGGCGGTTCAAGTCCAGCGGCAGCTCTCAGGAGCAGCACTGGGTAGCGCTCACGACCACCACCAGAGGCAGTGATGTCCCCCCCCCCCCCAAAAAAAAAAAAAGATTTTCAGACTCAGGAACCCGAAAAACCAAACTCAAAGTCATTGGATTTCAACCCTAAACCTTTTTCAGGAGAAAGAGCCTCATCTTTCTCCAAAGAGGTGGCTGGTGGGTCTGAACCACCAACTTGGTTGTTAGCCCCCCAGCACCTGGCTCACACCACCACCAGGGCTCATCTGATCCCTTATAGATAGCCCTTAAAAGAATATAATGCTCAAGTCAGGCTTTTTTTTTTTTCCCCCCCATTAGTCAAACTAACTACTATTCAGTTTTAAGATCATAGCGGGATATTTTTGGTTCAGGGTTTAAAGATGGTCTCAAGGATTCGTCCAGCCTCTATGGCTGCGGAAGGAAGCATGCAGTTCCTAAAGGTCTGACATTCTGGTCTGCGCCTGTCCATTTTGATCAGAATTCTTCAAAGCGATAATTGACCAGAATCTTTCATCCTGGTAGCCAGGCGCCATCCAGGTATTCAGGCCTGGTGACAAAGGAGGCGGTTATTCACAGAGGTGGTTCGTCGCGTCCCATGCCCTCTGCCCGTCTCCACTCTACTTCTTCCTCTCCTGCTCCAGGTGAATGGAGACCAATTGCTGTGTCTTGGATGACTTCTTATAAGCTCTTCAGACCCCAGGCACTATGAAATAAATAAACGTTTCCCAAGTGTACTTTAGTGGCATCAATGATTTTAAGTAGGTTGTGCAACCATTACCAGTGTCCATTTGCAAATTTCTCATTACCATAAACAGAAACTCAGAGCTTCCCAAACAAAGACTCCTCCTCTCCCTACTTCTTCCCTCTCGCCCCCGTGTTTAACTACTAAACTTGGCTCTCTGTACACATGCTTATTCTAGATGTTTCATGGAAGTTGGGTCATGCCAGTATTTGTCCCTTTGTGATGGACTTAGCATAATGTTTTTAAGATCTGCTTATGTTGTAACATATTCCTTTCGCTTCCTGAGTAATGCTATATTGTATCTATATAAAACATTTTTTAGTTGTTTCCACCTATTGGCTACTGTGAATAGTGCCACAATGAACATGGGTTTACAGTGTCTGTTTGCTGCTTTTAAATATCTGGGGGTAGGAGTGGAATTGCTAGGTCATGTAGCAGTTTTATGTTTAACTTTTTTAAAAACCAAGAAACTGAATTCTACAGCAACTAAGAGACCATTTTGTATTCCTGCCAGCAATAGGTCAGTTTTCCAATTATTCACACACTTGCTAACATTTGTTATTTGCTATTATATATATATGTATATATATATATACATACACACACATATATATTTTTAGAGTGATTCTCTTGTGGTTTTGATTGGTGTGTGTTCCCAAGTATATGTAAGCATATCTGTCTGTGGGATGGAAGAGTGGAGGAGTTGTCTTGGGTCTGTGCATGTTCATTTTAACTAGATAGTGTCAAATCACTGTTCAAAGTTGTCATCCAAGTTTACATGCTCACCAGCACTTTGCTCGCTCTCGCCAGCTTTCAATATCATCAAACCTTAATTATTATTTTTTTTTGGCATCACCGCACTGGTAGGGAGTAGTAGGCCCAGCCTTGCTCCTGGAGAGCTGCTGCTAGATTTGAACCGCCAACCCAGTGGGCCGCAGTCCTGCACACAACCACTGCACCACCGGGGCTCAGCCCTCAAATCTTAATTTTTGCCAGTACGTTTAAGTGTAATTTGACATTATTTAAAAATCCTCAAAACAATAAAGCATAGACTCACTGCCCCTTAGTCAAGAACTGCTCGCTTTTCCTCCCACCTCCCCTTAATAATATTTGGTTTCTATATATTTGCTTATTTCATATGAGTAGGATCATATAGTGGTTGTCTAGCCATAGTGTTTTCACAGTTCATATTGTAGCATCAGGTCTTCATCTGTCGCTCAGGCTAAGTTATATTCCATGGTCAGGATGGGCTACCGTTTTTCTTTTTTCTTTTCTTTTTATGGCATCACTGCTCTCCGGCGGTGGGAGTAGGAGGCCCAGCCCCACTGCTGGAATTGAACCTCCGTCCCAGTGGGCCGCACCGTTTGTTTTTCCTTCCACCTTCTGATGGACATTTTGGTTGTTCTCCCTTTGGGATTACTATGAATCGTGATACAGCAACCATTGACACGCATGTGCTACCTACATGGCCGTGTCCACGTATCTTGCGTACAATGCAGATAAGGGCATCGAGCAAAATGTCTTGTCCTTGCATGAAATTCCAGAAACACTTCCTGATTCAGTATGGTTTTCATTAATGACAACACGAGTTAGCATGGGAGTAAAATCACTGAAAAATACTTAAAAGAGAAAGGAAACGCAGGTCAAGGAATCCAAAGTGGAAAATAATTGGATCTTGAAAAGGTTGAAATGGGAAAAATTAAAGAACTAAAGGACTGCAAAAAGTTGTACATTTTTGGCCTTAAATGAAGGCATTTTGAGCACCTGCCACACTTACAGAATACATTTTTTTTTGGCATCACTGCCCTCAGGTGGTGGGAGTAGGAGGCCCAGCCTTTGCTCCTATGAGCTGGAATTGAACCTCCATCCCAGTGGGCCGCAATCCCGCGCACAACCACTACGCCACCGGGCCTCACCCACAGAATACATTTTATAATTTCTAACTGATAGGAAAACACCTCACTTCAGCTTTTGTAGTGTACAGCTCATGTAGTATACATGAGTTCACTTTCTAGAGGGGATTTGCCAGTCACTTAGTCTGACTAGATACTCTACAGATGGGCTTGGGGCTTTCACTGTTCTCCATAGACAGTATTCTGATTGCTAGCTGGACACCATCTACTCTCTTCACCACACTTTGCTGTCGCGTCCTTGTCAGTCATCATTTTATGAAGGAGTATCGAGCGGAGCCGTGTTAGCAGAACTGTTCTTGAATTGGGACTAGAGTTAAGTAGGCGCCCAGGCTCTGTCTGCTTGTACATGGAGTTTGCTCCAATAGCAGTCATAAGTCAACCAGCAACAACAACAACAACAAAACCAGAACACACACAGACAAAAAGGAAAGAAGAAAGGGGGGGTGGGGGTGGGAGGTTCAAGCCGGAAAGCAAAAACCCATATAAACAAAGAAGTACAGCATTGTCAGTCACCCCCTGGGGAACAAGTCGATAGCACTATTATCATCATTAATTTTCCCAGTGACCCAGTACTCCACACAGTGTCGGCATGAGGAATATATGTGAATATAGTTTCACCTTGAGCCGCAACCTGCAGGTTTTTGCCCTTCACAGTTCGATTCCCATTCAATTGAGAGCTGGTGAACCGAAGTATGAGGACTGATGGTGGGGGAGAGGGGAATCTGCCTGGATCAATTCTTCCAAGTGCAGATTCCTGAACGGCTCAGAGTATTATAAGGAGGTCATCGAGGTACTGCATACGTGGTGACCCTAGGTCCCTTTCCATTGGACACCCACTGAGCCAGGGGCTTCCCCCACCCAAGGTCCAATGGTTGCCACTTCCACAGCCCGGGGGCGGTCACTCTTCTTCTTCAGTCCAAGTACCTGAGCAGAGCATGCCTTCCTAGGCTTGTTGTCTGGATGTCTTTTTTGGTGAATTCTCTATTTGTCTTCTCATTTTAAAATTGGATTATTCATCTTTTTCCTGTTGAGGTGTTGCAGTTTTCAGTAGATTTTAGATTTGTTTGATGTATTGTTGCCAATCTCCCCCCTCCCCCCCCCAGTCTGTGGGTTTTTTGTTGTTTGTTTGTTTGTTTTTGTGACATCACTGCCCTGGTAGGAGTAGGAGGCCCAGCCTTGCTCCTGGAGAGCTGCTGCTGGATTTGAATCGTCAGCCCTGTGGGCTGCAGTCCCGTACACAATCACTACACCACTAGGGCTCAGCCTCTCTGAACTCTTGATAAAATCTTGCGATGCATGGAGGTGTCCCATGTTTGGGAAGTCCGGGTCATCAGCTTTGGCCTTCTGCTGTCTGGGTGCTTTTTGTCATGTTTGGTAGTGTGTTGATGCCCTCAGGTTCCTGTTTTCTCATCGAGAGTGTGTCTGGTCCTAGGATTTACATTCCGGCTTTCCCATCCATTCGTGGTTCTTTCCTTTTGCAAATAAAAGTCCAATCTGGCCAGCACCATTTGTTGAAGAGATGTCTCTTCTCAGAAGAGATGTCTCTACTCAGCCCCCTTTCAGAAGTCGGCTGTCTGTAGGTGGAGCAATGTGTTTCTGGAGTCTCCATTTGGTTTGCCTAGCCCACGGGTCCTCAGTCATGCCGGTACCAGGCTGCTTTGCTGCCGTGACTCAGCTGTTAGGTTTTGAGATTGGGAAGTGAAGGCTCTGACTTGATGATTAAGTGGTATTTTGCTTATCTCTTCCTTCTCCAAATAAAGTGGATAATTCATTTTCTTTAAAGAGCGATGCTGATTTTAAAAAATGAATAAAGAGTGATGCTAGGATCTGTGTTGAAATTGCATTATGCTTTTAGGTCGCCACGGGTAATTGGGTTAGAATGAGTTTTCAAGAGAGAGAAAGACAAAGCAAAACAGGGTATATGCATTTAAGACCTTTATATCAAGAAATAAATGAATAGGTCAATCTACAGAGACCATAACTGTATGAATGACTTCTTGGGGGCCTGGGGGTGGCAGGAGAGGTTGGTGGAAAGTGGGGAGCTAAGAACAATGATCACAACAAGGGAGTAAGTTATCTAAAATCGATAGTGCGGTTTATGCACAACTCTTTTTTAATGCTGAACTATGTGGTATGTGAATTATATGCCCCCCCCCAAATTATACGCCAATGAAACTGTTAAAAAAAAGAAATTATAGCTGAGCCCAGGTGGCGCAGTGGTTGTGTGC